>PVKM010007116.1:0-42306 GCA_004027735.1 Carollia perspicillata | reverse complement strand
ACAGCCTTGGGCCACACCTGGGACAATTCTCAATGTTGGATCACTGCCAGACCACTGCCAGACTCCAAATCTAAGATCTCCACCTTGGACTTCCATTTCCACCAAGGGCATCCACTTATCAACCTTGAGAGAGTCCTAGACCCCTGCCAACACTGTGTCATCTCTCAAAGGCCTCCCTCTTTAGTCAAGGGGAACCGAGGAATGGCACTCACAGGCTCCTCTGGTCTGGTTCTTCTACGAACTTGAAGAGCCAGCTGCCTCACTTGGATGCCTTCTCCAGAGGTGGTGGGTGACTCCTACTCCCTGATCTCCTGGGACCGACTTGAGCCTGGTGTGGTGGTATAACACCTGGGTGGCCCTCCTCATCTGGGGAGTTCTTCATTTTAGTGGGGCCTTTGAGAAGGACAAGGCCTCCCTGGCCAGGGCAACTGGGAGCAAGATCCAGAGGGAGCCCAGCCCCTGAGTGCAGAGTCATCCCTGGCTGCGCTGCCCCAGGCTAAGGCCGGGCAGACCCTGTATCCTGAAGCAGGAGGCGGGGATGTAGAAGAGCACACCCAGCAATGGGGTCTGTGGCAGGCTGCGGTCCAGGCTCTAGACAGCATTTATGGGCAGCTCCTGGGAGCTTTTGGACAGGGGTGAAGTCCTTCACATCCCCGCCCCCGATGGCACAGAAGGGGAGCTGGGGTTGAAAGTAGGTCTCTTGGGGTGAAGGTGGCCTGAAGCCCTAGACACTGTGCTCATGCACATTTTTATTATTTCTAACAAAAATTATTACTGATTGAAAGAAAAAAAGGAGTAGAGCGTGCTCTTTTCCTTCTCTGGGTTCTTTTCTCTCTCCACACTAACCTGCTCTATATTCCTGCCATAGCTACCATCCCCACTCTTGGACAGTTTTTTTCTCTTCAGTCTCAGTGTAATCGTGCAAAGGTGCTGTAAGCCTGGAAGTCACGGTGCCTAGGTTCAAATTCTCAGTCTATCGCTTTTAATAACAGGTGACTTTGGGCAGGCTACTAAGCCTCTATTTTTTCATCTGGAAATGGGAATAAGGACCTACCCCTTGAGGGCTGTTATGGGGTTTCAATGAGATGTGACATGTAAAACGCTGGCTCTGTCCCTGTCACATGGTAAATACTCCTGAAGCGATTAACAGTATTATGGTCCCCAGAGCTGCCTATGTTTACCTGTGTGATAGCATTTATCTCCTTGTCTTGGAATCGGTTACTTACAGTCTCCTCTCGACCTATACCCACTGCCACCTCCACACCCCAGTTAGACCCTATGGTCCCTGAAAACAGAAACTGGGCCTTTTTCACTGCTCTGTGCTTAGCAGATAAAATTAACCCTGTCTCATGGTCGAGGCCAAATAAGTATTGAATGAAAACATGCTTATTCCATCTTATGACCTACCAAGAAAAAGAACCAGACACAATTATAACCCAGAAATAGAATCTATAGTCAATCAGAATGATTTGGGAGTTAATTTTTTTTTAACCTAGAACTTTCAACTCAAGAACTTACTTGAAAAAAAGTCACACTACTTATTTTAATACTTCAATCATTTCAGAAGACGAAGCAGGTTTGACTTCCACTCACTAGGAAACTCTGCTCTTTGGTGATTTGTTCTTTGAAGACTAAATCTATGTAGCTCTATATTGATAAAACAAGCTGACAATATGCCACATATTCTTTACTTTGGATCTTGTTGATGAGAGTAACAAGTTGACAATCAAATTTTCATTTGGCCAAAGCAGACAAGAAAACATTCTATTACCAATTTTCTAAAGTCTAACAAGTAATTCAAGCAACTTGTGGGAAATTCTATAGTGAAACAATGCTTTTTCTATTACAAAATTGTCAGAAGCTTATTCAGGTTCATGTTCGGAACACCAAGGTTTCTCATTTATAGCAAAAGAAATAAGAGATAAAAAGCACATGATCTGTTTGGCCATTAGGCATTTAAACCCAGCTTTCTTGTATCCCATTGTCTTTCCTATAATGTAAACTTTTGCCCAAACTAGCCTTCCTTGTGCATTGCCTACAAGGTGAATGTCATTGCAATCCCTGGGTCATGAGGGGGTTTGCAGCCCTCTTCCCCCTGCTCTCCATCTTCTTCTGGACCCCCCTATTGGTTCATCAGGTATCTTGTTCTTGAAGAATATGCTCTCTTCAACTCAAGTACCACTATCAAAGGTAGCAACTTGGGACCACTTATGAATAGGTGTTACTGAAACTAGGACAAATCAGTAGTAGTTTATTTCCTCTAAGATGTTCACACTGAAGGACAACACTCATTTGGACAACAGACAGTCATGAGGAAAAAGCATTCTTAAAATATAGGACTTCAAACAGTATCAAGAAAAGGAAAAACAAAGAAATATGTAGTTTGTTTTTAAAAATGATACTTATTATAGTGCAACATTCTTAAATGTCACTGATGAGACAATAATTATAAACCCATAAAATACATAGACATTTTACAATTACGAACAATGTTTATATTTTTTAAGCCCCATAGTGATTTCGTAACAGAGGAGAGCACCACATACCCTGATTCTTTAAATAAGCATCGGCCTACTTCAGGGACTGTGGCTTACTTAATCAGATAATCTTGGAGTTCTTTCTATGATTTAGTCAGTGATACTGAACAGGCTCAAAAGCACGAAAAGAAGGGAAACTGTATAAAGTAAATAAACTTAATGAAGCAGAAGATACATGTACCCAGGGAGTTCAACAATTTAGAAGATTTGTCTGACTTTTTTTAAGCCCAAAAGTAATCTGTATTGACCATAATAGGAAACTAGTTTTCCAACTTAGAGAATGTACGTATGTATGGTCAAAACTCTCTTTTAAAAAATGCACTGAAATATGTAAAAGGTCCTTTGTGGAAAATATGACATTCTATATTGTCTCTCTTCACTGTCTCTGAAAATGTTTGGGTCAATTCAGCTATACAAATGCACAGTCCTTAAAAAAGGGTGTGTGTGTAAACGGTACACACACTGAGTATCTAGTTTTTTGTGTAGCAAAATTGTGTACCTCATCACCATTGACAAAATGTACTAACAGTTTGTTTTGGACCTCACTGATGAAGATAATATAAATGAATAACCACTTTTTCACTTGGCCAAAGTGTCCAAGAAAATACACCGCTGTTCATTTTCTTAATGCTAACAAAATCACAACACTGTTAAGAGACCTCAATACGACAATGGGGTTATTCCTCTGCTCAAGGTTTTAGTGATGCCAAGTGTATTGTGCCAGCTTGCAGATGACATGAAAATAATCTGCATTCCCATGGAGTCTGAGATCCTTACCTTATAATAATTTTTCAACAAATGTAGCAAAGTGAAAATTTTTTTTTGCTGGTGTAGAGGATAAGAGTGATGTGAAGAGAAGGAAAAGGGAGAAAGAGAATGCAAACTGGCAACTAGTTAATTAAAATAATCATGATGTCAGCCTTTTTATATTGGAAATATGCACTCCGTCGAGCTTACACAGTGGGGAGTGCAGATCTTATCAAGACCAGGGGACTGTAGTTGGGGTTAGATGAATGCTTACCACGTGTGACCGAGTGGGAGGAAACTGCGGTGAGACAGGGAAGAAGAGACATAACTCACTTGTGTCTGGTGTGATGATGTTGAATCTCTTTTGCAATGATTTCTGTGTTATGTATGGGTTATGGGAGTTTGATCTTGCTCTATGCCAGCTGCAAATGCCTTTTGGCTCAGATTAAGTTGTGATCACTTCACTTTAGCACCTCTTCACTGGTGTCAGCATTTCCAGTTCATTCCCAGCTGTGGCTGCAGTAAGGCTTTGAGATCTCAAGAGCCACAGAAAGCTAGCCCAGGTTGCACTCTGGCATTTGGGGAACCTGCCAAATTCCATAGGGTAATGACAGCTCAATCATAACGCGGCACTTGACTCTCTATCTGTGACCCATTTTATTGCACTGCGTCAGAGGCGGCTCTCACAAGTTAATTGGGTCCATTACAGCAGAAAAGGAAACAGGAAGATAGAATGGGACAAACTACTTCCACCCATATTTTATGGGGGTATTTAAACTGAAGGGAGAGATTCTTGGCTTTTCCATAGACACCAGAGAGAGAGGAGACAGACAGTTGGGGAAAGAATTCTCATACACTATGCAGATTATTATGATTAAAACCTCCTAAGTAAACGGTGCTGCTGCGTATCCTTTACATTTTGTCTTTTGGAAATCCCAAATGCTTTTGAAATTTGAAAACTCAAACTACTGGCCTAAGAAAGCCTAGAGAACCAGCATACCAGAAAAGGAAACCTGGCATAATAAGAATAAACAATGATTCTGCTTAAGATGGATGTGAATTGTCAAAAGTAAGGTAAAATGCAGACAAATTTCAATCTCTCCAGACCCTTTCCAACTCTGCTGCTTATCTTTTCTCCTCTGACAGCTCCCTAGAGCTCTCTGTCTTTCTTGGAGAATTCTGGTAGCTAAGTTCCCTTCAGCAGTAGTTCTTAAGCCCCCAGCGTGCCTTTGCGCTGTCTTTATCTTCCCAAGGGGTTTTCATTAAATCCTTTCCTGTGATAAGAATAATTAGACATTTTTCTTTAAAGCTTTTTCTTCTATAAAAGTCCAGCTGCATGGCCTTACATTTTTTTGCTTTATTTTATCTTATTTGCTTTATTTGTGTTACTTACTTTACTTACTGTATTTAATTAAGAGTTGCACACTGTATTACTGAACCCTGACTGAGAAGCTGAGGCCCAAGCACGGCACCCCTGTGACTCTGGGCTTCCGCTTTCTCATTTGCGAGATAAAGACATTCATGCTGAATGGTCCTGTAATGACTGGATTATGTAATGCCAAATACATATTCACTCTTCAGTGAATTTTGAAACACATTTGTTTTTCTTGTAAAGAAGGTACTGAGAAATGATTTTTTAAAAGTCTATAAAATTCTCTACCCTAAGCCATATTAGCTACTAATATGATACAAGAATAGATAAAAGAGACACATTTAACCTCGTGTCTCCATCAGTCTATACCCAATAACTAAGAATGTCTCAGATTTGGCCATTTTCCAAGCTGCACTTACAATTCACATTCCAGTTCTGTATCTATATATGTAGGGGAAAGATATAAATTACCTAAATAAAAATAATCTCTGTATTATCCTTACTGCCTTCCATTCACTCTTCATGCTATTTCTCTTGGTCCCCCCTGAGGAAGTATATCTCCAGCCAAAATGTGCCTTTTCTATAAGGCCCAGACCTGATTAATATTCTTTTAAAGTGATTCCTTTCATAGACTAAATGCAAATTAGTCTCTATTTACAACCCACAGTGTGTGACGATTTGCAGTACTCGATTATTTAATATTTTCTATTATTCTCTAATCAATTTACGTTTTTAAGTCTGACTTGTGAATTAGAGAACTTGAGCTAAGGGCTATGAGGAAAGATTTCCTAAAACTAAGGATCTGCCACAGTGGTAATTGTTTATTTTCTTGGCTTACGATAAGATACTTAATCATGTTGAAAGGTGTAAGAGTTGTATCTTAAATAGTAATTAAACAAAACAAACTTCTACCATCGTCATTCCTTCTTTTTTGAAAACATAAATGGCTTAAACCTTTCAGAATAGTTACTGTAATCCCAGCTCTACACCACAGCGGCTTCTACAGCATGGTGCGCCAAAAAATCCATGAGGGTGCAATCGAAACATTAGAATCTATGCTCCAACTTATTTTTCAGTCTAAAAAAATAACTTAGCTTTGTCATGCTTAGTAAATTAATGGGCACTGGTTCCTCCTCGCCCCACTGTAGGTCCCATATATACCCGACAATAGCACGCCATGACCTCTATGCAAAGCAAACTGAGGTAAGGGCGCTGGCTTTGCTGTGAGGAGGCGTTGACAGTGCTGTTTTCATTGGATCATTTGATCATCTCTGCAAATGGAAACATAATACAGTTTTTATACGTCTCTGGTTATGTGGGTTATAGTTATCATTAAAACATACCCACACGATGAACATGATGATTACAAATATTCCTTTTGACAAGCTGCCATTATAAACAATATTATAAATGCAAACCCAAGGGGCCAAAGGGAAGACCGTGCAGTCAATACATTTTCTGCTATCAGTAAAGGTCTTTGTCAGCCACAAAACATGCTAAAAAAACATTAACAGTCTGATGCTATCTGTCAAGTGGTCAGTCAAAAGGAAAACTTATCGAGGAGGCTACAGAAAAGGGATTTACATCCTCGGGCTTTAACTCAAACCTTTCATTAAGTACAATATATATTGTGTGGTGAACTATTAATTGATGATACCATAAAGCTGTCACGTTTAACTGTTTCCAAATATGATTTCCTTTTTATTCCTTATTACAAAGAATATTATTTTTGTGTATTTTCTAATGTATGAATTAGCATGGTAGTACGCATATGCCATTTATAGATAAATGAACAAAAATGAAGAGTGCATATACAAATGCCCTTACAAGTAGGTGTGAAGGATCAAAATGGGGACACTGATACTCCACTAGAACATAAATTTCTCGCTAGACAAAAGACCCTTAAAGGCAGGGACCATAGATTAGCTAGCCTGGGTCCCTTCGAGGAGTGAATGCACAGGGGCGTGAGTGGGTGAGTGAGTGAAGATTCCAGTGACTCCTGTTCCTGGACGGCAGGGCCCTTCAGCATTGGCACCGTTCAAGGCAGCACTCACTACAAAGACCACGTCCCTCAGCGTGCTCTGTCCCGGAACCGTGGTAGCAACAGAATGACAAGAATAACGTCAGCTTCGACCTCATCAGATAATGCAAAGATAATGTCTTCTTTTTAAGTTCCAGCTTTATCTTTATTTTATACTGTTTTTTTTTTGTCTGCTAGAAATGACATATTTATGGAAAAAAATAAATTTTCTTTGTTCTGGAAATTATCTCTACACCTATGGCTACTTCTAGATGTGTACGTTTTACCTATTTTCTAAGACTTGTAGTTCTTCACTGATTACTAATATTATGTGCAAAGGTACACATATGATAATTTATGACCAGACTTCTGTGACATTGAAGTTAAGTGTTCCATTAAATTCATCTCCACATTTATTTATTCTACCTGCCATGAGTTCTAGATTGTGATTCTCGTGAGATATGCAAACAAGTCCTTGTCTTTAATGAGTGTGTACTCGTATTAATTTGGTAAGCATATTAATTTGGTAACTACACACACTTTTTTCTTTTTTTTTTTTGGTATGAGGTTTCTTTTTAGAGTCAGACATAAGATATACCTACTACCTGGGTTTGTAATTCTAGAGGTATCATATTTTGTGTATGTGATTTGGTACAGAATTTACTAATATTAGGTTATTCAGTATATACTGAGCCCCTTTATAAACTAGGTGCTTAGATGAGCAACAGTCTTTGTCCTTGAGAAGCCCCATGTCTAGTAGTAGGGAATACAGAAACACAAGCATGTACATTCAATACATTATAATTGACAGACATTTGTCTATGAGCAGCAAGATTTCTCACAGATAATACAGGACATCAGTTTTCCAGATCAGCCTTCTCTGCCGAAGCATCCTAAAACTTCTGGATACAATATTAAATGTTTTCCTATGAAAATATAATACAGACACAAGTAGAAGGATGAAGATTTGTCGTCTTATAGACTTGGCGGCATGTGACCCCATCAGGCGCTTAGTCTAGAGGGAGAGAGGGAGCCGATTTCATAGCAGCTGGGTAGGAGGCAGCGGTGAGCATGGAGTGTCTGAGATGACAAGGCATCGCTGGCAGACAGGAGCTGCGGTGCTCACGTAACTCCAGGGTCCCAATGTGGGACAACGTCCAGGTTGGGAAATCACTCCCCTAATTAAGGAGCCAGAATACTTCCTAAGAGAAGCTGCTGTTACCAACGACACCTTAGTATTCTCTGGTAGTTCAACTTTTCTTCACTGTTCCCTTCACTGCTCACACACACACCCACTTCATAGAAACTTCTGACACAATTTCCTTCGATTCCTTTGATTCATAAAAGAACAAAGAGGTTACTGATTCCTATATTAGACTGAGTCTTAGAGGGAACATACAGACATACCATTGTTCATTTATATATCCATTCACTAATCAAGTAATGAACATTGACCAAACACCTACTATGTTAGAAATTGCTTCACTGTCTCACAGAATCCAATCTCCCCTTCTTCATATTCATGATAGCATACGTTGGACTTTCCACGGGACGCAGGCTTCCCCGTGAGGTCCTTGCTGTGGGCTGATGTGAGCAACATCTGAGTCACTTCCTCAGAAAAGAAGCTTCTTGCCCTCCACTTTCTCTCTCCTTACCCAGATGTAGGAATACAGATGTGGTTCCAGGGAGCTAGCACAAACCTTGTGGATGAGGGTGGTCCTGAGGCTGATAGGGCAACAGGGCAAAAGGAGCCTGGGTCCCTGTGTGACCTTAAAAAGCACAGCAACTGACCTGCCCTGGATTGGCAGCATACACTGAGCTTGAAAGAGAGCAAAACTTCCGGCTTCTTTGAGCAAATGTGCTTTTGGGAATCTCAGGCTGTATCTTAATGAGTAGGCCAACTTTGGATATGAAAGTATGGAAGGTTGTATAAATATTTAATATAACATTTTCTCAGGTATGAAATATTTGTCCCCTATACCTTTACAGCATCAGGTTTCATTCATGCCTTTCCCCTCTCCCTGCAATGTGTGCAGAAATTCTATTTTTCTGTCAAGGATTTGCTCAAGTGTTTCTTACTTGTCAGTTTTGTCTTTTCTACGGAGTCAACTCTATGCCTTCTGCACTGCTCCAGGTAGGAAACTCTCCCTTCCAGTAAAAACTCTTCCTCTGTGCTCTCTCACATTATTTTTTGTCTAATGTAATAATGATGCACGTTTATATATTCTACCAGAGGCTTCAGAACAAAGGCTATCCCCTTTCTAATTTTTCCATCTCCCCGACATCTAGAGCAACGCCTTTAATAATATAATAAATGTCTGTGGGATAGTCATTGAATGCCAGTTTTACTCTTTGTGTACTTATCAGGCTAAAATAGATGTTTTTCACATTTAATCTGAAGAAATGTTCACATTTCCTCCTTTCCTATTCGTCAAATGGAAAAGTAATTGTTGTTTCAAAAATTTCAAGAGAAGGTCTTCTTTTTTTCCAATTAGGAAGTCCTAGCCTGCCTTGGAAATATATGCCAGAAAAGCTGACTATTGTTGGGATAAGATAATTATGATTGTAACAACCCTTTTAAAAGAAATGTCAACTGTTCCTGTTTTATTTTTCTCATAAGAGAGCTATGTTCTATTTCAGTACGATGTTTTCAGGAGCCGGTATATATTTTCATTTCCCTGCATGAATCTTTCATCCTTTTTACTGACATTTATTCTTTTTATGTAATTATCCTAACAGGAAAGCTCTGGCCAGGCAAATGGGTTGTTGTCTGCCTCCAAAGAGACATTCATATCTTGTTTCTTAGCTTTCAAGTTCTGTGATCAGGAACCCTCAGGCCCATTTTTAAGGAAGTTTCAGGCTAGTTGAGCTTCGCTGTCTCCCAAAATGTCCAAAATGAGATTACATGATAGGCAAGATCAATTTACTAGAAGGTACTTAAGCAATAAATCTGGAGCTTTTTGTCCAGTCACCATTTCTTTCAAGCTTTGTGGCAGAAAATTAAGCCACAAGAGCTTTGACAAATTAGATATTACTACATCTAATTGTGTATGTTTTAGCTTATCACACTGAATCACAGCATTGTAACTGACTCCTGTGCCAACAAGGCCTTCGTTTAATCAGTGTGGTGCCATTTAACAGCGATTAATCACCCAACTAAAATGTCATATTAAGGTCACAGAAACTTGAAAGCTAAAAAGAGAACATTAAAGTCAGCTGATAAATAGGGGAAAGAGCACGTTGAGCCAAGGGAAGCTCTGAGCGTGTGGTTTCGTTAAATGCTGGTAGAACATCTAATGGGAACTCTGGCTTAACTTTCGACTGAGGTCGGAAAACATTTCATTCAGTAAGTCCAGCAGGAAGCCATTCTGCCAGTTCTTTAGTGATCTACTTTCTATAAATAGACAATTCCTGCCCACAGAATACTTGAAATTGGTATTTCATTTCATAGGTGTTTACATCTCCATGGATACCACCTTATAATTTTTATTTGACTTATTCTTGGTTTTTTTTTTGGCATTTTTGCCTTTATTGTTTCTTTTTTAAGAAGAAATAGATCAGATATAATATGGCACTTAAGACAAGATAAAATAGTATCACCATTTTACAGTTAATTACCAAATATTTGTGAAAACATACAATGTGAAAAGTTTGATTCATTTGTTTGCAAGGGAGTTTTTATTTCCCAGAAAACTTGCCAAACTATTACAGGACAAAAAAGAAAGTGACTAAAGATATTTTTTTCATTTGTATTGTTAATACCCAAGAGGGTACTATGGACTGTGCAGGGGGGTATTCTGACAAGTCTGTGTAAGTCCTTCGCAAGACACAGCTTGTGAAAAGCAGAAACAATTTCACCTGAGTGGACCCAGAATAGAGGTTCCTTGAAGACCAGCATTCTGTGTCCCTTGTGGCTTGTCCCTGGCACTTTAACCATGCCTGGCCCTAAAAAATATTGCTTGACAGGCTCATTGACTCTGAAAACAGAGCTGTGGTATATGCTGAACAAACAAACAAACAAAAGATGTACACCTAATGCCTTTTTTCACTAAGGAGTACTAGGTAATTACCGTTCAGCTAGTAGACTTCATATAGAATTTTAGAATATTTTGAAATGTGATAAAACTGACAGTAATAGGAAGGATGGATTCAGTTTTCATGCCACTGAGCCTGTCAGCAGGGGAGATGTCCATGTTTTGACAAGGTTCGCTGAGACTGCCATCTAGTTCATAGAGGCCTATGCGGTCCCACAGAGGACCCACTAGCCACATCTGGCTGCTGGCCACTTGAGTGCGACTAGTCTACACTGAGGTGTGCTACAACTGTAAAATATGTACTAGATCTCAAAGACAGCATAAAAAAGAATGTAAACTATCTCATTAATGATTTTATTACATTTTGAAATGACAATATTTGGAGTATGCTGAGTTCCATGAAATATGTTATTAAAAGCAGTTTCACCTGTTTCTTTTCACTCTTTTTTTAATGTGCCCACTAGGAAATTTAAAATTACATATAACGTTAGTGAAGAGTGGTAGGCCAATGAAGAGTCTGTATTGGTATCATTATTGACCTCAATCAAATGTGATCCGATAACACAGAGGTGCAGCACTTCTTCACTTGTTGTAACCCCCCAAAAACTAGGCTGTTTGCCAGAGCTTTTAGCTCGCAATCTAAGAGCTGGAGTTTTTACAATACCAAATGGAGACGAAGTCTAACAATATCAACAGTATAGTTGATAACTAAAGGGTTACTTCTGGAAAGATAGAAATTGGCATTATTCATCTTGAAAGAGGGAATAACAAAACTTAATTTAATAAGCATCTTTGAGGACGTAGTGAAATAAGCTAAGACTGTAGCATGAAGGTTGGAGGTTAACGTAAATGATTTCCTAAGTGTCAGGGTTGTTTAACACTTGAGGCAGGTTGTGACTCTTCTTTTTCTGGAGGGCAATGATAATAAGGTAGGGCCTCCTCTGAAGTCTCAGATAAGTATAAGACTGGAGAAGACAATCTGAGATAGCGGCCCCAATATCAGTCCTTATTCAGATACTTGGAGTGCTTCTGAAAGTTGGTGACAAGACCGGACAAGATCACTAGCCCCATCTAACACAATGGGCCTCTAATTGGAGCCATATTTAAGTTCTCTCCTCAGATGTTAATAAAATTCACTTTAAAATGTATTGGTTTGTGACATCTCATCGTTCTCTTATAAAATTTGCATATTAAATGTATCAAAATGTTATACCTGGAACTGGATTGAAAGCCCCTCAAGACCTAAGTCTATCATATTACCTTATTATTATATGCCCTTGTGAGCATATAACTATATTGTACTTATTATATAACTAAATGAGTACATGTGCTATAGGACATGTAGCCATTTACAAATATTTGATGAATGAATGCATATGTTAAATGATAGTAAAAACCCCAAACATCTGCACTTGTACTGTTTAGGTGGGGAGGTAACTGAAGTGTGGCAGACATCCCCACGACCCCCAGTTCTGGTTCACTACATGTATATAGCAAAACCTTGATAAGCAAATGCTACACTTAAGCGTAATACAGTTTGGATTTGTTTGCAATTTTTTGCCAGTGAGATATATTGTCGGATCAGTCTTTTGTAAGTTACCAATAATTTCTGTAAATATATTGATGTTTAAAGTCTTTTACGAGATAAGTTCTTCTGGTAGTATGGCTTAAAATTACTAAGTGAAGGAATAGTCACTACATATATCAACATGAGAAAAGCAAATGGAACCCCAAAGCTCTAATAAAAAGCATTCTATTCAAATAGAAGTGTCTGATCAAGTTAAAAGCCTGGTTTATAACCTGTGATGCATTACCTGGATTCTACAATCAAAATGACTTTTTGAGTAGAAACCTTTGGTTTTTGCTTTTTTTTTTTTTTTAGAAAAATGTTTCTGACCTCAGTTTTTACAGTGTTTGGTAAACTTGTATGCTAGTATCTTTGGCAGCTCACAGGCTTATTTTCTCTCTGTGTATATCCATGCATCAATTTTTAAATGGAAACATCTGAGTTTTCAGTGGCTATGAGCCGATCCTAAGTGAGAAAGTAGTGTTCACATGACACATGATATAACGTCTAGGCGTGCCCAAAATAATGCACATCCCCGTGCATTTTGAGTTTCTGCCACAGAAGGAGATTAATGAGAGAGTTCATCACTTCTCTGAACTATTTGGGTTTCCTTCCTCTCACTCCGTCACTGAGGAAAAGTAATTTTAATTTGATCTTTCTAAAAAGCGTCTATTGTTCTTCCTAAACTATCGACTTCACATCCAAACATTTTAAACAATGCCAAAATTAGCTAACTTCCAGACATGTACTCTACCTTTGGCTGGACATGTCCCGTTAATTTTAGTGCCAGCACACAACTATTTGGCCTTTCATAAAGGTCACATATTTTTCTTCTAAGTAGAGTTGCCTTAGCTATGTCTGAAAACATGTGTCTCCATCCCTCCAAATGAGAGACTTGTATTCTCGCCTGATGATGATCCTAGAGAGTGAGCCACTCAAGCTGTTGTTCAACACTCCTTGAGGGGTGTTGAATGGGGCGGGGGTTGGGGGTGGTGACTAGCACCTTATAAAAGATGGCTTAACTCTTTCCAGGTATTGCTAGATTACTAGGCTAGAGTAGAGACTAAGGATTGGGTTGTTAGGTTCACAGCTATGCCTAGAAGCCCATGTTGTTCCTGTCAACAAACCATATGAAAAGATGAAAAAAATAACATAAATGTTAACATCTTCACAACAGGTTTGCAGAAATGTTTTTTGAATATTAGGAAAACCTGCTTTACGTAGTCTAGTACTTACTGAAAAGGAAAGTGACTGCTGCATGCTTTTTTGGAGAATGTCAATGATATTTCTAAATGTCCTGAAAAAAAAAAAACCTCCCTCCCTGCCCCCACCCACCTACACTTTCCTGTTAATGAGTAGCCATTTCTTGGGCCAGGCACTTTAATTCTTAGTACTTTTATCAACATGAGAGGTCCCAGCCTGAAGCAGGGAACTTGGTTTTTTCCTTTTTATTTGTTTTCTTTTCCAGATATCGATGATATGCCCCTATCAAATGTACAGTTTAGTGAGATGGATGGCACTTCACTAGCTGGCGGTTCAAGGAAGTCTTCCCCTGGCTTGTTTACATGAACACGTTTTAGAACAGCCATTTAGCTTCCAGCCGGCTCGGCCCCGCTGCCCGGCACTGAGGGGAAAAGCAGTCAGTGGGCCTATAGGCCGCTGATAAACTAACCCCCCATTTGGCAAGCAAGGAAGCAGAATGATAAGGGCTCTGATTTATGTTTTACCTGTCACTAAGTTTTCAGTCAAGTCGGGCAGCCAGCCTGAAACGACTGGGCTCTGTTATCACCTCAGATGCCACAGGTTTCTTAAGTGAGGCAGAGTCTTCGGTGACTTTTAAAAAGAACTTCAGGAACAAGTATAAAGGACACATGGACAAAAACTAAGGGGGGTGGAAATGGGAGGGAGGTGGGGAGCACTCAAGGGGTGGACCGGGATGGGAGTAAAAGACAGAAAACTGTACTTGAACAACAATTAAAATAAAAATTAAAAAAAAAAAAGAACTTCATTTCACCTCTTGGAGAAGGTTAGTGATACTGATTTAAAATGCCAGCATCTGGCTCAGCAAACTTTGAGGCTATAAACTGTCACGGGGCTCAATTCCAGGGCTAATTCTTAACTGCCTGGTCACCTACAGGTGACAGTGGTACTCTTTTGGAAACACAAAACTGGTCTTCATAATATGATTTGAGGAATCCCTGAAGTTTTAAAAAATTTAGATACCTAAAAAATGTGTTAATGTGAAGATTGCCTAAACCCTTCTGCCCCAGTTTACCTAAAAAGAAAACTTTCTACAAATAGCATTAATTCACACTCTGAATAAAATGTAGGCTGAGTTCAGATAATAAAAATTAATTCGATGAAGAAGATAATCTGTCTTCAGGGAGAAAACGAGTGTCAGAGGATACAATTGGAAAGCAAAAAGCCCTGTTTACTATGTGATGGATGCCGCAGCACGGCTGCAGGGGTCAATGGGAGATTAGCGGACATAAAAGCCAGGGAGTGTGTCCTTATCTGGTCAACCAACACAAGTCAGTGAATGAAAGCCCTTCGTACCTCTCCCCAACCTGTTTCAAGTTGTTTCCCCCCAAGTTTAAATTGGCTTGTCGTTTTACAAGGATGGATGGGTATTATTTTTAAGCTTTTATTTTACAATGGAAGAATGTGAGTGTTTCACAAGGGAAGTTTTCCCATGGAAAAGGGAATGGCAATGAATCATAAATCATGTAAATACTTCAAAGCTATATATATACACACACATACATATATATGGTTATGTTCTAACATCTTCTCTTCCAGTCATATTTTCTTTCCAAACATCATAAGAAGAGAAGCGGGGTGGGGGAAGGCTGTTGGAAGCTATCTTTTGAAAACAATGGTAGTCCATCTTCTATATTCTCAAATGTATCATTTTTTGGTAGATGACATGGACCCAGAGAAACTAGGTATTTCCCTTGAGGAATATCCTTTAATGACCTTCCTCCCCAACCTTCCTTCAGGGTAAAAGCCAAACTTCTTAGCATGAGAACTAGACTTTCAGGAGCTGCCACTGCTCACTACAGTCTGGCCTCATCCTCTGCCATCTTCCAGAGACACTTTTTGTGGGTCACAGTAAAGTGCCCGAAATTCTCTGAATATCCCATGCCTTTATTCCTGTCCACAGCAGCAAGAACATATTCGCCAATACATCTGATAAGGGGTCAATATCCAAAATTCGTAAAGAACCTATAAAACTCAACACCAGCAAACCACAAACAATCCAATTAAAAAATGGGCAAAGGACCTGAATAGATACTTCTCCAGAGAGGATGCACAGATGGCCCATAGACATAAAAAGATGCTCAAGGTCACTAATCATCAGACAATGCAAATTAAAACCACAACGAGATATCACCTTTCACCTATCAGAACGGCTATCATCAATAAATCAACGAACAACAAATACTGGCAAAAATGTGGAGAAAAGGGAACTCTTTCACACTGTTGGTGGGAATGCAGGCTGGTGCAGCCACTGCGGAAAGCAGTATGGAGATACCTGAACAAATTAAAAATGGATCTGCCTTTTTTAAAATTATGTTTTTAATTTTAATTGTTGTTCAAGTATAGTTTTCTGCCTTTCCCCCCACCAGCCCACTGCCCCCAGCCCTCCCCACCTCCCTCCTGTTTCCACCCTCCCCCACCCCTGTTATTGTCCATGTGTCCTTTATATTTGTTCCTGCAAAACCTTCACCCTTTCCCCATTGATGGATCTGCCTTTTGACCCAGCAATCCCACTTCTCGGAATATATCCAAAGGAACCCAAAACACTAATTTGAAAAAACATAAGCACCCATATGTTCACTGCAGTCTTATTTACAATAGCCAAGATATGGAAGGAGCCCAAGTGTCCATCAGTAGATAAGTGGATAAAACAACTATGGGACATTTACACAATGGAATACTACTCAGCCATAAAAAAGAAGGACACATTATTCTTTGCAAAAGTGTGGATGGGCCTGGAGAACATAATGCTGAGTAAAATGAGCCAGAGAAAGACAAATACCATATGATTTTACTCATATATGGAATCTAATGAACAAAGTAGACTAACAACCAAAATAAAGACAGATTCATAGATAAGAGAGCAGGATGACAGCTATGGGGTGGGGATTAGGGGGTGGAGAGAATGAGCGATAAGGAAAAAGGACTCACGGACATGGATGACAGTGTGGTGATTGCTAAGGGAAGGAGGAGGTATAAGAGGGTTAAATGGTAATGCAAAAAAATACAATAATGCTTTTAAAAATACCAGTTTTGATAACTGCTGCCTCTCCAATGCCTAAAATTATTCCTAGAATTTACTAAGTGTCAAATAGCTACTTGTTAATAGAATAATGGGTACATATTATTCTCTTAGTCTGGAAAACCCTTCTCCTTTCTTCCCCTGCCCAAATTTTCCTTGTATTTCAAAAACTTGGGTCAGTTAGGGAAAGTCTTCTACCTCTCAGCTCCAGATCTGGAAAAAATGGGACATTCATGGGGTCTTATAGTACCCACTGCACCCCTTCAACATTTTCTATGTCACATTCTAATTGCTTGTATCCACTAGCAGACGAGGAGCCCCTTAAGGGGGAGGGTGGGGTTGTTTTCCATTTCTGTGTGGCCTGTGTCTGGATGAGTAGATGGTGCGTTTAACTAGTGCCCAAGTCCTCTCCATGCCCAAAGGCCTAGATAATGTGGTCCCTAATAAACCTTTCAGACCGCTTCTACTTCTACCTCCTCTCCCTCACCCCGAGAGTTGTTGAATAAACACATGCTTATTGTATACAGATACATATATACATACACTTACATATACTATTTTTTTCATAAAAATTCTAAGTCAAAATACTAATTAATTTGTAAAGTGACCACACTTTCAAGAGTATCTTACTCCCTCTTTACATGCCCTCCCAACCTCGCAACCCCCTCCCTCTCTGGGGAGGGCTAGGATGAAATGCAGGATTTAGCCTCTGATGAGGTCTGGGCTCTATGCAGCAAAGGTTGTGGGTTCAATCCCTGGTCAGGCCACATACAAGAATCAAAATCAACCAATGAATGTATAAATAAGTAGAACAACAAAGTGATGTATTTTTTCTCTCTGTCTAAAAATCAGTTATGAGAGTTAGTGCTTGGCCGCCAGTGGAGCAGGACCAGCAGCACAGCAGCTCATTGGGGGAGGACTGTGGCCTCCAGGGCCCGCGCTTTCTTCTGTCTCTTCAGAAGCTGATGTTTGGAGACACTTTCAATCTTTTTTTAATCTTGATTTTCTTGTAGTGGCAAAGGCCCCGGTCATCTCCTTCTTGACATCCTTGCATCACTTCTTGTTCCCTTTCAGGACCCAGCTGGTGTGTGCATGTGTATATGCGTGTATGTAATATATAAAGTATATAATATGTAACATATATAATATGTAAATATACATATATAGTCAATTGCATAGATGAATAGGGTTATTATCTACTTTAACACATGTCCTTTCTTTCCCTTAATAAAAGCCATAAAGAGATTTTAACTGCTTCTTTTAAGAGGCCAGTATACTCCCTAATGGAAGTCACAGTCCAGTTCTTAATGTGACATTTAAATTTTCCTTTTAAATCTAATTATTTGCTTTTAGAAAGAATACTCTCTTTGGCTAAAACTTTTTCATAAACTTGCAAAATCTTGCCCCGTAAGCCACAGTTTTCAGCCCCTGTTTAAAATCATGGAGGATTTTACATCGGTCTTCTCCACTTTTGATGAGTTCATAAAAATCCGGTTGTACACTCTTAAATTCCTCAGTGTGTTTCCACCACTCACTGGCCGGCTGAGAGGAAGACGCTGGAGCTGGACGGCTGTCCTGCACCTCGGCTTTTGAAGCTTCCTCATGCTGGACATTGACTCCAAAAGTGTTCGCATTTCCTATAAAAATTGTTTCACTTTATTTACTTACCAGCTTTTTTTTTTAGCACAGATCTTTTTAAACCACGAATAAGCGCATCATGAAAATATTTATATGTGCTCTCTCAGCTTCATGCTGGCCTGTCACCGCTGGCACTGGGCATGGGACCAGTCAGGTGTGCCTTTTGTCATTCTTTTCATCATCCTATCGTGACAGAACCAAGAGAGCCAAACTCCTCTGAAACGTGGTGATTTGGTAGTTCTCTTCAGTTTGTGTATGGATGGTTAAACGTATTTAGAAAGTAAAATTATCATTTTGGTTTTGATGTGTTTGGTGTTCCTTTTTTCTTTATGTCTTGCTATGCTTTTTTCTAATTCATTTCTTTCTTTCTACTTTCTGCAGGATTTTTTACACTTATTAACTAGATGATCTCATATTAGCTTCTTCATTTTGCATTTATGTTGTATCTAGTTATAGTTCTATTAGTATGACTAGAATGGTCTTGTTGCCCAGTTCCTTTTCCTTGTCCAAGGACATTGTCTTAGGTATATATGTGGTCTTCAGGATTCATGTCCACGCAATACAACCAAGTCAGGTGGCATGGCCTAACTCCAAATTAGTTGTGCATTTTATAACATGTATAACTATTATGTACAAATGGTAGATATAGTTTATTCATATCACTGTTTGCAACTTATAACAAAAGCTTGGCATGTACTCTGTTAAAGAGAGTTTTTCAAAAGTGTCTTAGTTATTTTGAAAACATTTTCCATGTCTTAAACATACTATACTGAGAAACAGGATATCTGGGCTTTATGTACAATAAAACACAAGTTCATTTGGGTGAAACATGGCCAAGTGCGGGCTCAATCAAACGTTATCTTTTTATCAACATTAACCAGCTATCTTCTGCATGGATTAAGCAAAGGCTTGGCGTTGACTTTATATTTGACAGCATTTGTGTTGTCCTGTACATTAAAATTTAATTTCTACAATTCTGTGAGGTTATCTTTTTTTTAAATAACTTTTTAAGGTAACTTTACTCAAAGTCGCTCATTTTGTTTAGTGAAAGATGATATATTGCTCTACATTAATACATACACATTTATATATTTAAGAACAGGCTAAATTTTACCTACTGGATAATGACATGTTCCTAGAGACAAGACTGGCACATTTTTAGAGGCAGGAAGGGTGTGTTATTGAGAACCTTATAGGCTGGGCTGCACCCAGGATGGCTAAGCCCAGTAAATTGTTGTGATGGGAAATTATGGGAACACTGGGGCCTTGAGGACTGGGTGGAGTCTGAAGAATAAGAAGATGCAAAAGCCTTAAGAAAAAAGAATCTCTACTTCACTGGTGTGATTGTAACATTCCAAATAGTTTGTAGTGGGAAGGGCTCTGTTTTGATAATAAAATGTAT
The DNA here is from genome assembly GCA_004027735.1 of Carollia perspicillata. NCBI lineage: Eukaryota > Metazoa > Chordata > Mammalia > Chiroptera > Phyllostomidae > Carollia > Carollia perspicillata. Next base: position 22,707 of record PVKM010007116.1, on the reverse strand, counting down.
TGTGGGGTAATAGGTTAAACTATCCCCTAGCCTGATTATCAATGTGTGAAGACCTCGAGGCCCTTTTCTCTGCTCAGCTGGACTTGACTTCACCCAATACTTCGGTGGAAGGACATCAGAGACAAAGCTGGGGGCCAGGTACAAGAGAAGCAAGGGTTTAGGAGAAATGGGTTGGGGTTTTTTGCACTACCAGACTCCTTTGCTTGGAGAGGAAGTTGGAGAGGAACCAGGTAGGGGGCGCTGATTGCACCTCAGAGCCCAGCCTGAGCAGGCAGTCAGGCAGCAGCACCGAGCAGCCCTGTGCAGACCATGAGACCGTCTAAGCTCCTTTTGAGGACACAGTGGAAACCATCTGTCCCTCCTAAGAGTGACATCTATCCTCTCTATTTGTTACTCCTCTTTGAATGTTGAACAGATGGTTTAGCTCAAACACTATAAAGGTGGACCCAAACTGCCCCGGAATTTATTTATAAAATTTTTTTTATTTATTCTTACACGTTTAAACTTCAGTCACCTTCAAAGTACTCTCCATGGGATGCAATAGCCCTATGGAGATATTTTTTTCCACTGCTCAAAACAGTTTTTGAACTCATTGATTTTGATGCCTTTTAGTGCTTCTGCTGTTTTTTGTTTCACCTCTTCCACATTGACAAAACATTTCCCTTTGAGGACTTTTTTCATCCTGGGAAACAAAAAAAAGTTGCCTGAGGTGAGATTGTGTGAATAAGGAGGGTGGATCATGGGGGCCATGCCATTTTTTTGTCAAAAACTGCTGAAAACTCAGCGTGGTGTGGGCAGGTGCACTGGTAAACCACCCATCGTGACATGGGCAAGTGCATTGCAAGAGTCTTCAAAAAAAATTCACTGAGGCCAAACCAGCCCCTCACAACACTGCCAGCTGGTACACTGATACAGATGGGTTCTTAGGACACTTGTGTAGTGGGGAAAGCCTTTGCTACAAGGGGCCCATCCTCCAGAAGATAATTCTGGTTTTTTTTTTTTCATACAAGGGAAAAGTGGCCCATCATAGACACAAACACTCTCTCTTATCTGAAAAAAACCTCATAGTTGCTGACAGTTATGCCTAAGCTAGAGGTTGTCAGAGGCACAATGTGAACTGGAGGTTAAAAATTATCCTGTCTCTTTAAGAGAGTTAGATCGCCCAGCAGATACATAACATGAAATGCACATTTATTTCCACCTATTCTTGAATTGCTTTGGTGATTCACAACAAAGAAGGACTTTTGATTCATTCATTTGGATAAACTAGAGTTGGATAATTCTAGTACAATCCCTGAATATAAATTATAAATATTCTAAAAAGAAATCTATAACTTTAAAGAAAACAATGTTAAATGTACTGTGCTATATTTCCTGACATGAATATATACAGCAAATGGTACAGTTTACTATTTATTTAGTTTTACTTGGGTGTGTACTAATTAACCCCAGAATAATGCAGTGAAACATTCATTTTTAGAATTTGAGGCATGAAGCAGCCACAGAATGAAGATAATATTCTAATACAAGTGTCAAAATGATGAATAATATCAGTATTGTAATATGTGCAGACACCAGACGTCACTGGTGTTGACAAGCTTGTGACTATTTCGCTAACAGACTGGGTCTTTCAGGGAATACGCTTGGATTCTTGGAGCTAGCCCTCTACTTGGATTCTGGCTTTTCCAGCTGTCATCTAGGAGAACCCCAGAGCCTTGAACAGCTGCTATTTCAATAGCAAATGTAACAAGCAACTTCTCCTGCAGCATTTGTGAATCTGAAGCCAGGCTGTGTGCTCACAGTCCCATTTCTGAGTTTGCCCAAGGCTGTGCCTGCTCCTGACCCTGGTTTGGGAGACAGATTTCGAAATGTGTTGTTATGTATCTATACGCTGCCCTAGAATACCTCGTCAAGAGCTGGACACCTTTTCTGCCAACTTTATATTTCAAGGAAATGGTTTAGAAATAGCCACGTGTTCAGTTGTTGCCAAGGATATGAGTGAGAAAACACCTAAAATATGCACAGCTTATGTCATACCATTGCCTAACAAGTTAGTACAAAACAAGCATAAAACCTCAAGAATATTTAATGACGATGGAATATTTTATCACACTGTAGTAGTGTAAAAATAACCTGGAAATCTTGCCAGAAAAGTCGGAAGACAAAATTCAGCTGTCCATTTCACATACCATACGGTAGGTATCGTGGGCAGCCAGGATGCAGAAACCCATTCAAATACCCAGACTGGAGACACTTGGAATCATCACTGAGATGCCATCTACCAATTTTTTAAAACCATTTTGAAGTGTGTGCAAAGGTGCAAACTGTCCTGCAAAGTGCCCTCTGTACTCCCCTCACTGCGTTTAGTTGTGAGCAGCATTTTTCAACACTTTTTTTCTTTAGACACCTCTCCTCAACATTTTTGTCAGGAGTATTAAAACAAATCTCAGACATCATGTCATTTTACCCACATACATTATCAATATGCAACTTTAATTCCTAATGACTTAAAAAAAATATAACCACAATGCCCTACATCAGCAAAGTTAACTAACAATTGGTAAATGTCATCTACATTCAATTTTCAGTCTGTATAGAAGTTACCCTGATTATCTTGAAAATGTCTTTCTACAGCTGGTTGTTTCCAATAGGATTTAAATAATATCAATAAAGACAAATACTACATAGAATCACTTAAGTAATCAGTGGTGGAGGAGGGGGAATAGAGAGATTGGTAAAAGGGTACAAACTTTCAGCTATAAGATAAATAAGGATTTAGGATCTAATGTAAAACATGCTGACTATAGTTGATAACACTGTATGGTATAACTGAAACTTGCTAAGAAACAGAACTTAAATTCTCTCTCTCTCTCCGTATATACATTGGCCTTCCCAGAAGGTATCTAGTCATGTACTATGAAAAAGAGACAATTATTAGAGAAGATGTAAAATATAAGAAACACTGTACTTATGGCAATGATGCCTCAGTCCCCATCAAAGGAGGCACCTTGGGACCTCACACAGTTCTTCCAATCTCCATCAGCTGCCCCCTCTTATTTCCTGAATCCCATCAATGGTGTGAAATCTCTTCCCTTTCAAAGGTGATTTTAGTTTTGAGAAAAGCCAAAAGTAGTAGGGCGCCAAATCTGGGCTGTAGGGGAGACTGAACCACCTGGGCAATTTGATGTTTCACCAAAAAACTGCAAGAGATGTCATGCATGAGCGGGTGTGTTGTCATGATGAAGCTGCCAATCATCAGTTGCCCATACCTGTGGCCTTCTGAATCGTCCAAATAGTTTCTGCTGAGGAATGTTCAAGCTTAAAGCAAAATTTGATGCAGATGCATTGCTCTACTTACTCAGTCATTTTGAATGTGACAGCCACACAGTGCACATGCTCACTCAATGGTGTCTACTGCCCCTGATGACTAGTACAGTGAAATCACGATTATTCATGCGTGTGCATTCCAGTCCACTCTCCTTGGTTGCCAGGTTACATGGATGTCATGCAAACTGTTCTCATTATATTAACAATGGCAGAACTTTTTCCAGACACACCTATATATTCTCTCTCTCTCTTTACACACACACACACACACACACACATATTCTCTATATTCTCATAGATGGACAAAAATAGATGTGCTAATTAACTAGATGAGAGGAGTCCTTTCACAATATATACATATATCAAATCATCATGATGCACCCTTTAAATATCTTACAATTCTATTTACCAATTATACCCCAATATAGCTGAAAAAAAAATAAGATCACTAGACTGAACTTTTTTGCTACTCTCTTAAGTCTCTCTCACTCTGTAATAGTCCTCCTTCCTCCCACTTGCTTTACACCATTGATTCGATAGAGAGATTAGAATATACTGTGTTCCGAATTGGGCCAGTTGCTTTCTCTTGCTGTCATCTTTGTTCTTTCGTGTTTTCCTATAAACTGGTATTTAGATCCAGAGGCTTGATCACGTTCAGGTTCATTATTGATGGGTGGCACTGAGAACTTAGTGCGACCAGTTATGAGGCACCTGCCTGGTCACCCTGCTCCATGTGGCTCAGCCAAAGCAGATGGGCTCAGCCTGATTCTTTGTTATAACGATCCCCACCACTTTGCTTAATTTACTTAAAATTAAGTCACAACTCTTGCATAGACCCATTATTTCATGCCTATTGGCAAAATAATAATTCCCTAATTGTGTCATTTTCGGAGTTCTTTTTATAAAAGGGATTCTACTTTATTAATTATTTAGTTACCCAGAAATGCACGACTCTTTCCTTTACTGATGTTCAGGGTAATATGTTAGTGCACTAACAACCCTGAAGGTGCCCGAAGTGAGGTTGTTTTTGGTATCATCATGAATGCATAGATTTTTATATATATAATGCATTTTAATCCATCGTAATCATTATTTGCATACTACAACTATCCCATCTTAGGCCAGAGGGAGATTCTTCAAATTGTCTTCTGTGTCCTTTGGACATGATACAATTCCTCTTTGATAGATTTCTTGCTTCCTGGCACACGAGAGCTTCCCAGATTGATCTCACCCATTCGCTGGACCCAGGGTCAGCTATTCCTCTAAGAACCCTTGGTTCTTATTAATGAAAAATCTGACCACCAAAATTTGACCTTTACAAGAAATATTGCCCTTGAGTCATAGGCATAAACATTGCACCCAGTATTTTTTTTCTTTTCAAAATTCCCAAAGTATTTGAAAAAGCTAGACATGTAAAACTTTAAAGTTTGACATGCGCATGAGAGATCCAAGTTAGACATGGATCTTTCAAGGTTTGGCAAGCCCATCTGTTACTTCTGTAATAATTTTGAATTTTTATATAAAATTGTTGGTAGCATGTATGTCTTCATTTATGCCTTCGTAAGTTTTATTTTTCTTTTAATATTTTGGTTTTCTGAAACAGGAAACACATACACTAGTATTCACTCAGAAATCTCACAGTGTAAGCACAAAGTAGTTTAAGAGATGATCTTTGAAATCACATTACTATTTTTCTTATTTTTTAAAAAAGATTTTATTTATTTATTTTTAGAGAGAGGGAGGGAGGGAGAAAGACAAGGAGATAAACATCAATGTGTGGCTGCCTCTCCCCACTGAGGACCTGGCCGGCAACACAAGCATGTGCCCTGACTGGGAATCGAACCTGCAACCCTTTGGTTTGCAGGCCAGCACTTGATCCACTGAGCCACATCAGCCAGGGCTATTTTTCTTATTTTTAATAATTAAATTATTTGTGATTCTGCTGTTCTTAAGCCAGTGACATTCAATGCCCAGATCTGACATGCAGGCTTCAAGGGAATTACTAGCTATAATTTAGATAAATCAAGTCCATTTCTGTAAAGAGGAATTGAAATCAGGTTGTTTGTAATTAGAAAGACAGTTTATGGGGTACAGCTCCCACTCCTCTACTGCTATGTATATTTTCCTTGTTTACTTGAAGGAAGCCCCCATGGGTGCAGAGCCAACAATGCAGAGGAAGACTCTGTTTTTGTCTTTCAGCTGGACTTCTTTGTTGGTTCTGTGCTCCAGCTAAAATCTGAAAGGTAAGACTTTTCTACCAAAGGAAGTTAGCTTAGCTGTCTTCAGAAAATCCCTGGAGCCTGGCATGCAAAGGGCTCCGCTTTGTCCAGTCGTCTTTCAACACAGTGCAATTCCTTAGTCAAATAGTGCTGGATGATGTTTTGTAGAATTGTACACTTGATACCCATCTGGTTTTGTGAACCAATGTCACCCCAATAAATTCAATTAAAAAATAGTTCTGGAAACTTCAACAAGATTAGACTCTTCCTAAATTTCTAAGTTTTATTCACTGGCCAAGGTGCAAAATTCTCCACATAGGCCTTTTTTTTTGTTTTTTTCTCCTTTACTTACTTTGATTACTTGAGTCCCAACAGGCATATTTTAAGAGTTTTTTTAATTGAATTTATTGGGGGTAACATTGGTTAATAAAATTATATAGGTTTCAGGTGTACAATTCTACAATCCATCATCTGTATATCGTATTGTGTTCACCACCTGAAGTCAAGTCCCCTCCCATCACCACTTATACTCCCCTTACCCTCCTCTACCTCCCCCCACTCCCCTTCCCTCTGGTCATCACCCTAATGCTATCCGTGTCTGTGAGGTTTTCCTTGGTTAATCCCTTTACCTTTTTCAGCCAGCCCCTGACCCCCTTCACTCTGACAGCTATCAGTCTGTTCTCTGTATTTATTTTCTGTTTGTTTAGTTTATTTTGCTTACTCAGAAACAGACTCTTTAGAAACAGAGTCTGTTTCTGCTTTGTTACTTTGTTTTGTTTACTAGATTCCACGTATAAGTGAAATCATATGGTATTAGTCTTTCTCTATCTGGCTTATTTCACTTAGCACAATACTCTCCAGGTCCATCCATGCTGATGCAAAGGGTAAGACTTCCTTCTTTTTTAAGGGTGAGTAGTATTTCATTATGTAAATGACCTACGAAGCTTTTTTATTCACTCACCCACTGATGGGCACTCGGACTGCTTCCAAATCTTCTCTATTGTAAATAACACTGCAGTGAACATAAGGGTGCATTTATTCTTTCACATTAGTGCTGGGTTTCTTCAGATATATTCTGTAAAGTGGAATTGCTGGGTTACAAAGCAGTTTCGTTTTCAATTTTCTGAGGAAACTCCACATTGTTTTACACAGTGGCTGCATCAGTCTTCAGAATCGGTGTTACTTTGGGCTTTTAGGCACCTGAGGCCAGTGTAGTGTCAATATTTTGGAATATAAGTGCCAAAAAAAATCTCATGAGCAGACTCAGCATTAGAGGATACAGATGGGTGAAAATTGAAGTGGAAAAGAGAACAGGTGGTCTTCCCCAGCCCTGACTCCATTAAATTTCAGTTCAGGGGTGCTGACTGGCTTAATGCAGTAGTCCTGAGATTGGCCTAGCTAAATAAAGGGGTCTCTCCCTCACCTTCTCTCTTTTAAATGCCTTTTGGCTTGTGTAGACCATTCATTTTTAGATTTTATGTGCAATACTTTTCATTATCAAATATGGCCTCTTATGGCCTTATGGAAATACTAATCAAATTAGAGGATGTTTATTGTTTTTCTCATGATATAAGAGCAAACCTTTCTGTACCACTCACTCTGTGAGACAGATACAATCCCAAGCACTTGACAGAGATCAAGTGGTAACAGCCCTGGGATAAAGATACTGTTTCAAGTCCCATTTTATAGATAAGAAAATTGAGATGTGTAGAGATTAAGTAACTTTTCCAGCATCATACACACGATTAAGGGCAGGGCTGTGGTTTGAACCCAGGCATTGGACTTCCCACTAGTCCCTGAGCCACTCAAGGCTAGTCTGGTATCTAATTAGCTTCTGTGAGCTGCAGCCTTGAGGGGTTACAAAGACTGAGGGCTTTGTCTTTGAATGGTCTGCAGTTTAATATTGGAATTGTGATAATAATATAAGGCCATTGTCAGTTATTATAATGGAGTTAATTTCTTTCTAAAGTAAAGGAAACTACCAATAAATAAAACTGATGTATTAGGTCACCCTTGAATATAAATAAAGTAGAAAATAAAATATTACCATTACAGCAACTGCATTCTGCATCAAAGTTTTGGGGATATAATTTGAGTGAATACCAAAATAAAGATTGCAAGGTAATGAATCAAAGGAATGATATTCATATTAGAAATTATGGATTAGGATCTGGACTAATCACAACCTATTAAGAAATATTCTAAACCAAAACCATGAATCTAGACAACCATGACCTACATACAAAAATTGATCTATCACCACCAGCACTCAGCCTTCTACAGAATATTTTCTACAAGACTGGAGATTACTGAAGTTGAACCAGAAAGTCTACTGGGTCTGAGATGATGGGAATGAAGGAAAATGCCATATAATTTCCCATAATGCAGTGTCTGCACGTCTCACTGCTGATTCCTCCTTGGGTTCAATGTAATGTTGCTCTCAAATGCCATGTGGTTGTGTGGCATTGAAAACTACCTGGTGTTGACTAGTCAGGGACCACCAACCTCTAGAGAGCCTTGGAACCCAGGTCTGCAAAGGTGAAAGGTCACAGCCTCACCTCACAGCACTGCCTTAGGTCTGTTTCTTATTACCAAATAATTTCCAGAAGGAGACCAACCGGGTTTGGGCCTGATGTTCCAATGTCAATAGAGAGGGAAGGAGAGTTTGAGGAGAAGCAATATTCTCCCTGCAGTCGCTTGTAAGTGGCTGACAGCAAGAACCACAGTGCCGTCAGGAAGAAGACAGCTCTCTCTCGGTCCTGCGCACAGGACAGTGTGGCTGTCAAAGTGAGCTGGATGCTCCTCTGAGGACAGAAACTCACTGTGAGGAGACAGGAGCAAATGAGGAATCTGCCAACAGAAGGGCCAGCAATTTCTCAGAGCCACGTTCAATGGAGCCTTTGACAGGCACAGTCCCAAAAGAGGAGAGGTGAAAACCGCATTCATGTACCCGAGGTGAAGGACCACCATTAAAAATAAATAAGAAACTCCAAATGTGTAAATCCGATCTAAGCCAAACCATATGGCATAAAATGAAAACATTTTCTCCCTGTACCTTTGGTAAAAATTTTACTAGATTTTATATACAGGAAAGTATTAACACACCTTTTGCCATGTAGTTTCTCCCCTGATATATGGCATTGATAATATAAGTAGTTCAATGATACTTCCACTGTTTGTGTAGCTATGTGTATAAAAAGAAGGCTGCGCACAGAGCAGAAGTGCTAAAATCCTGGGGTAACACCTCATACATTAGAGGCCTTCCAGGGCGAACACAGTCATTTTTCAGGCAAGTCATAAAGTAGCCTGAAAAACAAGTGTTTCAGTGTTTGCTGCAAATGAGGCAGTGGTCCGGGGACTGCCGTTCATCTGACATCATTTCTGACACAGGCAGTGCCGGGTTGGTATCTGATTAGGGCTCCCCGCCACCATGGTGCCAGACTTCGTCTTTAAGTGAGGTGGCTGAGGTAAATTAATGTGTCAGAGTTACCAGAAGGTGAGAGTGTCTGCTTCACGTTTCCTTTGGAGAGCTTCAGCTACAATGGCCTTTGATTCTTTCCAAGAGAATCTTTTGAAGCTATTAATGAAGCTCAGTAATAGCTAAAGATGAGCTTCCAACAGGAAACTTTGCTGAAATTAGGAGAGGTACCCTAAAGGATGGTGATGATATTTATATTCATCTGTGGTAAAATAGCCGACTTATTTAAAGGATGCACTGAGGTCTCTTGGGAAGCCAAACAAAGCAGCTGTAGCCCTTTATTCCTAAAGACCGAAGTTTCAGCTTGGCCAGGCCACTGACCTGCGGCTGCCTGGTCCTGGAGAATCACATAACCAGTGTCAGTGTCAATTTGTTTACCTTGCAAATAAAGAAAATGCTACACCTTCACTGTTGCATGAGAAAATTGGGTTGAAAATACCAAAATGTGCTATGAGATACTTAGATGAAAGGATGATATATATCTGAGGGTGTTATTTCTGTTCCGTGCTTTTCTCCCCTCTCTCCTCCTGGCCTGTCAGCTGGTACATACCTAAAACTTATCACAACTCCCAGCCCTCCTGAGTTCCAGGAAAACTTTTCAATCTGTAGTTGGAAGATTTCATGGTGCACCTTTTCTTCATTCAGTTGAAGCAATGCACACAAAATAATTCTGCAGACCTTAAAGTCAAACAGAAATACGAATTCTATTTTCTGTTTTTTATTGAGAAAATACAGTATAAGAATATTTGCTTTGCATCAAACAAATATGGACTCGAATCCTGGTTCTGCCACTTACTCACAGATGCACAGCTCATGCATTTAGACATACACTCAAGTGTTAGCAAATACACAGTCACACTACACACACACACACAGATGCGCTCACTAGTGCATGTACAAACATGTACACACGCAAACCTGCAGGCACTCACACATGCATGAAGTTTATGCACATTCTGCTTATTTTCTGCAGAGGTTCTGAGACTAGAGAAGCAGTTACATATGATGGGCAGTTCTGCTGCTACCCTGGAGCACATGGCTGTCCTCTCCAGGGAGGGCATTTTCTTTCACATCTTTTGTCTAGCACAGAAAGCCAGTTCTCCGGGTGAAGTGGCCTAACGTGTCAATGAGGAGCCAGAAGACTGCGTTTGAATCCTGATGCCACTACATAATTGTGGTGTGATCTTGGATAAATTACTATGCATTTGCACCTCTGTCTCCTCGTTTGTAAATCAGGAATAATAATAGCATTGGTTTCACAAGGTTATTGTAAAAATTTAATTAATAACCTACTCAGAACAATGCTTGGTACATGGTATTTACCACAGGTTTATTTGTTATTAATATGAAGGGGAGAAACTCAACACAGCTAAGAAGATTTATTTTCCAGTATGACCTTTAATAAAATTTTCCATGTGCAAAAGGGAGAAAGATGCACATCTTATTGTGAATTAACAAGAATTTTAGTGGGTCGGTTCATTTCAATAGTGCACATGAAAAGGAGAGGTAGTTTCCATAGCAAAGGTCAGGTCTGCCCTTAAGGAGGGTCAGCTCTGTGCTCCAGGGACTTGGCGGAGTTTTGAGAGACTTAGCCAGCTTACAGCCATGGCCCCAAGGCTCATTTCAAACTCTTCTCCTAAGCATTTAATGGTAGGCACTCATCTGTCTTCTCAGGAATCTGGGAGATTGGGTGGGGCCACTAACCATGAGAAAAAATAGGCCCCACTGTTTAATATCTATTTTCCTGGCTGATGTAATTTGTTAGTTCTCTATTTCTCTCATGCCCAAAACCCTTAGAGTGACTCTAGGGCTCTGAAATATATTTAGAATGCTTTAGGTTCACAAGAACTGTTTTAAAAATGTTTATTGCTTCTCAGATTCTCTCCATAACTATGATGTACTTTGGATAGACAAACGATTCCTTCCTCCGGAATTCTGGATGCAACAGTGCGCCTTACGGAAGTGCTCAAGGAACAGCAAGGACTGTGTGTTAACCAGCGTAACTGACCAATATGTAAAGAAACACTAACTCCCAATTAACAGTCTTGGTTATTAACTCCAAATTGTTCTTTATTGCAGCTTACTCTAACCCTGATTTCAGCAAGTTTAAAGAGTAGAACCTACTATTGGAGGTGTTCCCTGAGGGAACACCCCCTTCAGGTTATGTTATGGAGACCTGGTGAGTCTGCACCTGAGCTGGGTGACTGCCTTTCCCTCAAATGTAAATACTCAGTCACGTTATCAACTCACTGCTTGCTTCTCATTTTTATTAAAGAGTATGAGTAGCTTGAAGTTTTTAGATAAGTATAATAAATATTTATGTTTACTCAATTAACCATTTTGTTCTTTGAGGTACTCTCACTAAAAAAGTTTAATACAAATTGCTTTCAGAAAAAGTTTGGAGTTATGCCAACTCATAGCTTAAATGCATATTCAAACAAAACCTAAAGTGTGTAAATGGAAATAAGTGATGGAAAATAAATTAATTTTTTTGATAACCTATAATGTCTCAGGCACAATTGTTCATTGGAGTTATCTTACTTAATTTCCACAACCCTGTGAAATATGAAGTTGTAAGAATAAGAAAACCGAGAGATTGTTGAAACTAAGGAAATTGCACTCAATATAAGTACAAGAAATTTTATCCTACATATACGTATCTACAATTCTGTTTTTCCAACACAGAAGTACTTCATGAATATTTCAAGCATACTATTTATTTTTAGTATTATCACTTTTTCAATCAACATTCATTAAGAGCTTCATATATACAATGCATTTTGATAGGCACTAGAAAAATGAAAAAATCTGATTTCAATCTTCAAGGGTGGGAATTTGGTTGGTAAGAGAGAAGATATCTGATTCATACCTTCAATAACCAGATCACTCCATTGGACAGAATGCAGGACAAATAGGAATAAAGAAATTTAAGGCAGTACACATTTATGGGAAACCTTCAGGAGGAGGGGGCAGTTAGTGAAACCAGGCCCTCAAGGATGGGAAAGAACGCACTGCGGGGAGGAAGGGCCCAGCACTGCCTTGTGGTGAGAGTTTGGTGTAGTACGTGTTCAGGTGTCAGTGGGAAGGTTTCCCACGCTAGAGACGTGCTCGAATAGAAGAGCTGTGAGCAGGTGGAGGCTGTGGCCAGTTCGACTGAGATTGTAATGCTAGGTGGAAAGCCTAGACTAAATGATATATGAATTTTATGAGCACTAAAGGACCATACTGATGAAAAAAGATTTAAAACATTGTGGGGCCAAAAAGGACAATAAATGATGACTCAATCTGGAGGGTAATTAGGGCAATTTGGATTTGAGGGGATAAAATTTGGCTCAAGAAAATGATAATATGCACATACAGGAACTGGAAAAGAGAATCTGGCATCTCATTAGATCTGAGAGATCCAGTGGGAAGTTTCAGTGACAATTGTTTGATTTGGGAAAATGGTTTTGCAATTTGTTTGATTTTACAGGAGAAGCCACCTTACCTGACACAAGTAGTCACGGTGTTCAGTTGCATAAGTGAGATGAAGAGAGAAATCATTATGAATACGATATGTACCTGCAGTTTAACCATTTTAGTTACATTGAAAACAATACATGTTCATGAATTTTACTAATTCATGTGAATCCAAGCCTTTCTTTGACGGATGTGTCATTGGGGTCCTACATCATCTGTCTTGTACAAATCACACATTTAGTGCATTACTTACAATTTCAGATTGCTGTTTTCCTTCAGATGAATTAAAAAGCTACAAAACAATATGACCAAAAAATTCACCTACATTAATTTCCCCCCAATCTCTCAATGCTGTCTTACCTATATCACATCCAACCGCACTCAACAGCAATGATTTCAGTAGATAGTTTTATTAAATCATTCTGAAGCATTCCTTTTAGTTTCCAGAGAAAGATGTCTTCCTTTTTGTACGATTACTTCATTGATTTATATAATATCTAACTAAATTACATACTTACAATAACAAGTACAACAGGTATAAGCAGGCTTAGAAAAAACACAACTACTCTTGGTTCAAAGAGGACTCAAGTTGTGGTCACAGAATACATGGGACCCTGGAGCAAAACTGCCTGGCGAAGTGGGAGCTTTCGGTGGGCTTCACACAGCAGCCACTGAGTTGTATTCACAGCACGGAGGCATTAGACAATCCAGTTAGTCAGACAAGTGAAGACTGGTGAAGAGCTGGCATTGTTCCACACAGAACATTCTTCCAAATGACAAGTAGCAACTAATATTTAACATGGTTACCGTGTGCATTAAAATGGAACCTGACATACAGTATTCCTCATTTTATAATAAGAGCAAGGCTTCACTTTAAACATAAAGACTTTCTATATTTTCTTTTGGGGAACTGTCAGTATAAAACAGAATAAATGTCAAGCCTCATAAGTTTTAAGTTGTTGCAAAATCTAGGCAGGAAGCAGATAAGAAATAAGATAGAACTTGACCTTATAAGGTAAAACGTTTTTTTAGTGTATTAAACTACCAATTTATTCATTTCCCACATTTTTTAGTGGCTAATTCAAATGAACACCTATTTATTTTTTTAAAACAATCTTTTCCAACATTTATACAATTATAAAATATTTCTTTTCAAAAACCATTTTAGAAATTTTTTTACACCTTTCAAACTCACAAAATACATGAATCATCCTAATTTCCTGAAGTGAAGGTAAGCCCAAAGTTATCATGCATTTTCCTGAAGTCACTAAATACATCTACAAAAGCAAAGCCTATAAGGAAGTACCCAAAGTAAAGCGAAGACCATAACGAAGTATAACGCTTACCCCAAAGTTTATTCTCTGACATGATGGCCCTGTGTCAGTTATCTCATCTCACTGTCCTCTAAGCCTAAGACTGTCACGGGTACCTCTGACTGGCACAGTCTTGGTCACAGGCCATCTCCCCAGCTGCATGGCAGACTGATTAAGTTAGTTCCTAGCTTCTATCTTGGCATCCCAGGTTCATCAATTACAAAAGACCCCAACACAAACTATTAAAATGACAGTTTATGACAACCATACACTATAGCTGGTAGTCAAGTCATGCCATCACACATGTTAAAGTGAATCTTTTTTAAGGGTAAAGGATATAAATGTAAATATTTCAGCTCCTTATCTTAAACTATAGTCAAATTTAGCATAGCGAATGGCCCAAAAATAAAAACTAACAGACGGGGCCTTGAATGTGTTAATCATTGAATATTATCTCCATTGTAGTTCATCTTTTGAACCCCTATATGTGATAACCACATCATATCTAGTCTTTTATAAATTGAGTGATTCTCAAAAATCTATTTTAGTGGGTACATTTCATTTAGTGAGCATTTGGGGGGCCATTAACAGCTTTTAGGTCTCTTAGAAATTTTTAGTTATGACAGGGTGGCTGGGCATGCAATGGAACAGTGAAACGCAGCAATGCATTACTGAGATGACATTGTACTTAAGAAGCAGGGGAACTTGAAGCTGAGTACTTTAGTCGATAAGGCACTCATTTTTCACCTATCGGACCTCAGTTCCTCTTGTCTCTGCTTCCTTAAGTGAAATTAATTTTTGTTATGCCAACTCTGTTACCATTAGTTGATAATCCAGGAGGCAATATGCTGTGCATATTTCGCCTTTCCTTCGCTGCACCAGGTTTCTGAATATGAGCTAAATAAGAAAAGGAGGCATTTCAGACGTGCTTAGAGACCCACTAATTTCAGTTTGAGCTCAGAAATTGTACAAGTTTGGTAAATTGTTAACAGTTTTGAGCAGGAGCAGTGAGACGCTTAGAGTGATTATTCTAATTTCTGTAAGGGGAAAAATACTGGCAGTTTTAACTAAAATGTCCCGTGCTCAGATTAAGAATTCATTTGTGTTTCCAGCATTAACTCTGAGGATACATATTGCTTTGGGAGTTCTAGTACTCTGCATTTGCATCCCCCTCAGGCCTATAAAGTCCCTCGGTTAAGGATGAAATCCCAAATGTCTAGTGGAGTGCTCAGCATATAGCGTGCATTTAAAATATGAAGAGAGAAAGGGTGGTCTGGTTTTTACAAGGACCAAATGAACCCCCCAGGAACATTATGGCAGATGATTGGAGAATTAATGATCGTACTCCAGGATATAGGAATGAAGGCTCTGGATAGACAATGGAAGCGGCTGTCTAGAAACACTTCAGGTAGACAGAAAACTCATGCAGAAACAAGAAATGATCAGATGGCTGAGGCAGAGAGTACACTTTTAAGCAAGTGGTTTTGGATTCTGCTCAAATGTCCTCCAACTCAGCAGTGGAAAACTATAACAAGGTCACTGAGCGAGGGATATTAGGAAACTAAAAGAATTAGATCACTCTTCCGGGACTCTTGAACCAGTTGTGCTATAAGCAGGGAAGGAAATGCTTCACTGTGAAGCACTTAGGAACTTGAATAACAAGCTGGAAAGGCAGAAGAAAGCCCTGTGATCTATCCTAGCTATATACCTGAGCTACAGGGCTGGCTGGTCTTCTGGGGTAAGTGTGGCATACCCAATTGTAGACCTTACACTTGGGTTTGTTTGGCGATAGTGTCACTCACCAAGAGGGCCTAGGCTGGCTGACTGGTAACATTAACAACCTCTCATGGCTGACAAGTGGCTGAGTGAAGAGAAGTACCAGGGGCAGAAGCATTAAGACGTTAATGACCTCCAAGGAGAATGTGGGGGCCACTTGGATTCTATCTGAGAATGGGGATGGCTTTCAGAGGGCAAGTCCAAGGTGCTTGTCTCAGACCCAAAGACTGGCTATATTATTATTGTAGTGGATTTATTCACACTACAATTTTACACAGATTTACCCACACTACAATTTAGAGTTACACAAAAAATGTAGTTAATTTATTTTGTTTATAACTGGTCTCTCAAGAGTCCTCAATGAGAATTGAGGCACAGAGAAAAGGCATTTTTTTCATGTTTGACATTCAGATTTCTGTAGTAAGATTGTCCTAGGCAGCCGTGAACCACTGTGAAACATGACCACATCATAATAGATAAGGTCGTTCCCTGTGGGCAGGCCAAGGGAAGCCCGGGTGTTCAGCTCCCTTGGACTGCTCTAGTTCCTAAAGAAGAAATGGCCCGACTGGCACCCAGACGTTCCCACAGGCTCTTGAATGGGCCTGGGCAGGTAGGTGACTTGCCAACTAGTAAATTTGTCCTTGGATCTGCTCTGAGTGAGGCTGAGGCGACACTACAGAAGAAGTCAGGAGACACAGATGGGGAATGGGGCACGTATCTGGCTTTTTTAATATGCTGCCATAGATTTGCTTGGCCTCACCCATCTCCTTGCTCACGAAAGGGACTAGTTGTTGTCATCTTGTCGTCATAATAGCTGATGCTTCTTATACCTCATCAGAAAGGAAACAGAATTCTCCTTCTGTGTGATTCAGCAACACTTGAACAATATTATTATGATAATATGCAGTGAACATAATGAATGTTATCTCTGAGAAACCCTCAAAACAGATGTCTCCCTAATAACTGAAATTTTGAAATAAGAACATTATACTTGCATTGGGGCTATAGCACCAACACTTCTCTTTATCTTCTCTGAGCATAAAAGATATCTCCATCTCCTTGTAACACAAATATTTGTGTGTGAGAGTTGCTCTTTAGACACAATTCGAGTGGTGAAGAACTAGGGTAAGACTCTGATGCCATCTAAACCGAGTCCCATAAAAATCGTGAAGGATAAGTTTTGCTCTAATGTTAGAGTCTACTTTTTTCACCTTATCTGATTAAAAGTGAAGAAGCATCTTTAGGGACAGCATCATGATACAATAGTGATTTAGAAGTTAAAAATTGAATAGTAGTTCTCATCACTTTGTATCTTAAAATGTGCACTGTGTCGGGACCTGACCCCCATCTGGTCCTCAGCAGAACAGGGAAACGGGTGAAGCGGAGAGGCGCCCTCCTCCTGGCCCTGTCTGTCAAGAGGTCAGGTAAGTGAGACAAGCTAGGAACAGTCTTGTCCCTTTTAAACTTTTCAGGTAGTTATCATCAAGTTTAGTTAACTATACGAAGTCAAGAGACCCTAGTTTTAGAAGGGTGATGTGACCAAAATAGGGACATTAGGCTCTGAATCGATCATAAGCTTTAGCTTTTGAAAAATCAGAAGAAATTGAACAGGAATGGTTTCATTCTTGACAACTTTTCTCTGTCATATTTGAGACCATGAATATTTATCAAAAGAAAGGAAAAGACTGGTAAAAGTCAGTCTGCTAAAGAAGGTAATTCTGCTAAATCACAGCATCCGTATTTTAAACTCCTTTTAGTGCACTGTTCACAAAATAATTGATAACCTGGACACCATGACAGATTGTGGACACTGAAAACAGAAAGGCCCTACAATAAATTCTTGAGCATTTCTCTCTATATCGTTTACATTGCGCTTTCTTATCTTGCCAATCCCCTGTTGACTTAAATTAGGTGGCAAAAGGATATTTGATTATGTTAGATTTCTGCCCTAAGGTTAATGAATAATGTTTGTGATCTGAAACAGGTATATTATATTGATAGTGTCAGGAATGCTCCCCACTGTGCAAAAAAGGTGTCAAAATGCCAATAACCAAGTGTGTGGTGAAGGTCATAGGGACTATATCTGGCCACTTGGTGGGCAGATCATAAACCCTTAATAAGTGGCACTTGGGCTGGGAAAGCCTCATAATTTGTCCACACATGTCTTTTCTTCTATACCACCACACCCCATCAATTCACAGCCTGCGGCTTTAAGCATTTTCACGAGCAAATCTCAAGGTATTTCATTCTAACTCCCTTGCATATAGGTGGTAAAGAGAAGCATCTACTTTGCTTTCAGAAGCCTAATTATTTTAGACCTCCAATACAGTTTATCTGTTTCATCTTTTAAGAAATAAATTGTACACGTGAATGACTAGTTTTAAAACAATGTGCTGCTTAAAGATGGGGGTACGTTCTGAGGAGTGAGTCACTAGGCAATTTTGTCCTGGGTGAACACCAGAGTGCACTTACACAAACCTAGATGGTACAGCCAACTGCACACCTAGGCTGCATGCTACAGCTCCTAGGTACAGCTCCTCTGGGGCATTGCTCCCAGGCTTCAAAACTCTACAGCATGTTGCTGTACTCAATGCTGTAAGCAAGTGTAACACAATGGCAAGTATTTGTGTATCAAGACATATCTAAACATAAAAAATGGTACAGTAAAAATACAATTTAAAGGATGAAACATAGTGCACCTGTATAGGGCACATAGCATGAATGAAGCTTGCAGGACTGGAAGTGGCTTTGAGTGAGTCAGTGAGTGAGTAATGAGTGCCTGTGAAGGTGTAGGATGTTACTCTACACACTGTACACTTTAAATACTATGCACTTTGGGGACCCTGAATGTGTAAAACATCACCAGATTAAATTAAGCACAAGAGAAAATGATGCAATTTAGGTACACAGTGAACACAAGGTGTATGAGGCTGCTGCTGGTGTAACCTGGCCTACTGTTTTACAGCAAACTTCTTTTATAAGCGGAAAGACTGCATTCTAAAATAATGATAAAAGAGTACAGTACAGGAAATACATATCATTATCAAGTATTATGTCCCATACATGATAGTATGTGCTATATCTTTATAAGATTGGCACACAGTAGGTTTGTTTACACCAACATCACCACACACACGGGAGCGATGTCTCATGCTAAGACATTACCAGGGCTACAACATCGCTAAGTGATAGAAATTTTTCTGCTCCATTGTAAACTTATGGGACCCACACCTTGTTATGGGGAACCTGACTGTACCTGAATCATGAGGTTGTATTTAAACCTAGCAGTTGCCACAGGATGAAACCTTGAATCGTAATGGCCTTCAGAAGCAGTTTATAGAATTCCTAATCCAGTTACCTTGTTGAAAGAAACAAATACTACCACATTTGTCCTATTTTAAAGTAGATTTTTAAATGTTGTAGATTTTTTCCAAATTAATATTCATGATAAGTTACAAAGCCATGTCTTTTTTTCTGTCATTCCACGTTGATGGAGTGTCTACTACAGGCTAGGCAGAATTCTAGGATTTGGGATATTAATAAAGAGAGCAGACATGGTTATGAACCTTGTTTTTGCATAATTCTCTACTGGATTTCAGCTGATTTACATGTGAACTATTTCTCTATCACTGGAATGCAGTGCAATCAGGAGCATTTACAGGTACACATTGCAATCTTTGTGTAAGAGCAGAGTTATGACAAGTAAACCCAGTATCCTTGTACAGCAGTCATGCCTACTATTTCTCCACTCATCAGAAGTTGAAGGGTATAATCTTCCTCTCTTTCCTCTGCTTATTACCTGCCAGTCAAATAATCTGCCTCCCACATCTTGAGCAACTATAATTCAGAACCTTTGCAATTCATATCTGGGACAATGTTAGGGGGGAAATCATAAAAGGGTAGTTTCTTGTAACCTCCTAATGGTCTACTTTCCCTGTCTTTCTCTGCCTTCCTTTTGTATGTCCATCAATGCTGTCATTTAGTCTACTTCTAATTTGCTGGGGACGAAAGTGAAAGAGCCGCACATGTGTCGTGGCATGTAGTACGTGCATTTGTAAATGGAGAAATTTCTGGTTGCCCTATTGAACTCACGTTGTGACTGGCTCCTGCTGGCAGCAGAATGCAGCTGAGCAATGTGCCAGAGTTCCGTGTTGGATGTGCTGCAGTCCTATCAGTAGTCCTCACTGTTGGAGTTAGGTTTGCATTATAAGACATAACAGATCTGAGGCAGAGGTTAGAGAGCATTCATGAGTCTTCTCTGACTACAACGGAAGAGCTTTTATTTTCAGGTTCATAATTCTTGGTGAATAACAGTTTTTCCCCCCAAAACTGTGATGTTATATCTTGATTTAGATTCTCTCAACACTGGACAAAAGAGTTTGAATCACATTCCACTCCCCCTTCAGGGCCTGTCTCTGCTGTTGGCTATGCAGGATGTCAAAGGAATTGTTCATCTTTGAATGTAAATCTTTGGGAAATGGGGTTTCTTTAAAAGCAGCCAAATTACAAGATACATTTTATATTTTTAAGCAGAAAATTTAAATACATTGTGTCTCTAAATAATACCCTTTTATCTTTATACAAAAAGCTTAATTTTTCTTTTCAAAAGATCATGTGTAATATCAGCTAAAATATTATTAATTAGAGAAACATATGCCAAATGAATGATTTTTTAGAGTACTATCACCTTTTTGTTTAGTTTTGGTAGAAATAGACTAGAGATAAAACTTAATTTCAAGGAAGGTCATGAAATTACCTAAAGAACCAGACAAAAGCATAAATAAACTATAATACTTTCCTTATTGTGTATGTGAAGTAGAATCAATAACATTAGTTATTGAAACCACAAAATCAGAGAGATATATTTAATGAGTGATTATTTTATTTTGGGGTTTCTGGAGTTTATCAAAGAGATTTAGTAGCTTTAATAGTTTTTCTGCAACATACAAATCTAGTGTAAAACAAACGAAATATTCTTCCAGATAATATTCATAGAAGTGACTGCCACAGCTCGTCTTGTGTCTAATCATTGATTTTTAGTCTTCAGTTTCACCTTGACTACAGTGTCAAATTAGCTATCTCAGTGAAAATAAGATCTTAGGTCAATTAAAATCTGTGTATTCATAACATAGGAAGCTGAGCTACTGATGAAGTGAATTTTTTCTTTAATTGTGGCTCATCATTGATTTCCCTAGTATGGGGACAAGTTCTGGTTTAATTAACTAAAACAGATGACTAAGGAAGCATAAACTCAAACAGTGGGAAACCTGGCAACCAGCACAGTAAATTATAATGCGCCCAGTGCAAAATCATGTTCCTACTTTGAAGTTTCGCTAACAGGGCATATTGCTAATTCCTGCAGGGTGGGGGTGGTTGTCAGGGGGAATCTCTCCTAAAATATTTAGACATGAAATAAGTTTATAATGCTATTTTAAAAAAGGTTTCATGGTTGCTTTATATGTTCACATAGCATTACTTAACAAACAATTTATAAAATTAAATAATTAGATATTGTAACTGAAAAACAAAGCAATTGAGAAAGGGCAATAATTGGCTCATAAGAACTGGGTTTTTAAACATTATTTATAAAGCACTTAGAAGTGAACAGATTCCTACCTAACTTTTTTGGACTTATCTATAGTTATCTTAAATTGCCTTCTTTTTATTTTTTTCTGCTTTGTATTTATTCTAATTATTTTTTCTTTATTTAATTATGAAAATATTTCTATAGTATTACCAAATTAATGAGACCACCAGGGTTCTATCTAAAGGCATGTTATGACAGTCAATTTTGTTGATTTAATAACAGCGGAAAATGGCACATACAAATTCAGGTTGCCTTTGGGTACCTTTCAACAAGGAGAGAAACTTTGTAAATATGTCCATGTAGTCATAAAAAGGTAGTGAATGTTTATCATATTGTTCAGGTGGTATCTCTCCTAAGTTTCATTATTATATCAATAACATTCCTTTTCAATAAAGAATAGACTGATTTTATAAATTAGGAACATTATATGAGATTTCTATGAATATCATTCCTACACTAAAGTATAGAAGAAGTATACACTCAATTCAAGAAGTACTTATTATGTCTCTACCATGAACCAAGAACTGCTCTAAATGGAGATGCGAAAAAGCATGCATGTGATATCTGTTATCAAGGACCTTATGATTTGTTAAGTAGATAAATTATGTTCCCATGAATAAAGTTTACTTAGGACAATGCAATGTTGAATGCAATTGAGAGGATGGTGTATTGAAACTTTAGAAAAGAGAGTAAGTGTTTTTCCCTTGTTCAGGAAAGTCTTTATGAACAAGAAGAGATTTAACCTGGAAGGAATAAGGGCGTTTCGATCAGTACAAGGATCAAAGGTGCCAAGACCAGACTAAGAAGAACTTGTGCAGGGAGTTGATGTGAAGAGCCCCTTGCTTGAAAGAGGAAACAGTGCAGGGAAATGATGGGAAAGAAGTGTGGAAAGGAAATACAGTTTTGGTCAAATTTAGAGGACTTTAAATGCTTTTCTAATGTAATAATTTTTATATTCTATACCTTGGTAATTGGACTCTATCCCATAAAGCTTGGGAGACACTGGAAGGCCAAAGGAATGCAGTGTTTGAAAAGATTAATCCAACAGTAACACTTAGGATGTATTTAGTGAGAAAGATAACAGAGGCAAAGAGGTAAGAATTAAATACAATTAAACATTCAGTTCCTGAGTTACAGTAGCAACATTTCAAGTGCTCAATAGCTACATACAGAAAATCCAGACAGAGAACATTTTCATCACTATAGAAAGTTCTATTGAACAGTGCTGGTATAGAGAATAGAGCAATGGCATCAAGCAGCAAAGGGATGCAAGTCACTTAAGGGCGCTATTTCCACAGTCAACAAAAGAGATAATGGAGGCCTCCATGCAAGGAGAGTGGCACTGGGAATATAAATTGAAGGGATAAGAGCAAAATCAAGATATACCTTAAAGGCAATTGGGAGCTAATTGTGGAATTTAACTAACTCATAAGCCTACCCTCTCTGAGAACAACTATTTAAGAAACAGGTACAAGATTCAGAAGCAAAATATTAGCTAAATTACTAAAATTGCAGGAAAGTACTTTTACCCTAAGAAAAAAATGTTAG
>PVKM010007115.1:0-42239 GCA_004027735.1 Carollia perspicillata | reverse complement strand
GGCAGTTACAAAATATTCATGGGAATATAAAGTGCAGCATAGGGAATGGAGTCAGTAACACTGTGATAACTGTGTATGGTGCCAGGCGGGTACTGGAAATACTGGGGGGACCACTTTGTAAAGTATATGATTGTCTAACCACTTGCTGTACACTTGAAACTAACAGGAAATAATACCGAATGTAAGCTGTAATTAGAAAATAAAATTAAAAAATAATACAATGATATCATGACTTTGGAAAAAATAAATAAAAAGGACCAAAAAATGTGGCCAATAATTTGTTTGCATGTACCTATCTGTATAGCGTTGGAAACAGCCATAGGGTGAACGCTCTTTGATCAACAAGAAGTCAGTTTACTAAAGCAGAACCATTGTAAGGCTCTTAAGAAAAGGTTTCTTTGACTCTAGGCAGGAATGAGAGACAAATGGCAAGAAATCAACTGCGTGTATGCTTCTCGAAGGGAAGAAGTGGGTTACTTACCATCCTTCTCTTTCAGTAAGAAGAGAATGGCATTTAAGTAAAAAACACTAGGTTTGCTTCCTGGCTCCAGCACCAGTTACACGGCATTATCAGACCTACCTGGGTCTCAAGCACCATTCGTTACTGATAATAATGAAAAGGCTAAGAGACACCATGCTGTGAGCTTTGACTCCTGCCTGGAACTGGGCATTGTACAGGTGATCGCATTTCATGGGGACGGTTCCACCCTCTAGAAAGAGCAATGGAAATGAACTAGGAACCAGCACATGTCAGTACCTGGCACATTCCCTGACAAGAATCAGTGTCCAAATCAGCACTTTGTTCTCTTATTTCCCCTCCGTGGGATTCCTTGGATTTGGGCCTTTCTCTAGCAATTAAAGTATTCACAATTACCATAAAGTTAAAAAAAGAAGAAGAAAGAGATGATAAAGTTTTGTATTTTTCATCGCCATAATAGGAAACAAAACAAAGACCAAGATGAAACAGAACACTGCCTGTGTTTACCTTTCCTGCCGAGCAGCCTGGGGAAAAAGCCTCAGAATTTCGGTGTGGAGGGGTTCCACGTGGGCGAGGGTCTTCACCTTCATCTCCAGCAGGTAATCTTTGCCAAATTTGCTCTTCAGGTGCTGGATGGAACCGATACATCTGGAGGGGGGCGGGGAGCGAGGGGAATGAAGTCACCCAAGAAAAGGGAGACAGAAATCTACAACCGGTGCTTTTCGGCCTCGGTAGGCGTCTGTAGGCAGGGCGGGGTAGAGCAGGAGCAGCAGCCCCTCCTGCTCCTTAGAGTGATACAGTGTGCTGGGAAATGTCCTTTGTTCAGGGCATAGCTGGGGGCCAAGCGTGGGCACCCACCTGAGCCTTCCGGACACCATGATGGCCACGCGGTCACACACGGCCTCAGCCTCCGCCATGTAGTGGGTGGTCAGGAGGGCGCCCCTCTCTGTGTTTCTGATGGTGGCCCGGATCGCCTGCCTAAAGTTAGGTCAAGGGACATGTTAACTAGTGGGACTGCTGGGATAATGTGAAAAAAAAATTTTAAAGAAATTACCATTGTCACATATGGAACAATTTGTGAATCCAGATCAGACAAAGAAAGGATTTTTGCAGGGATTACAGGCATAGAAATAACCAAACTATGGTTTGGGCTGAACAGAGAGAATGATATTGGGTAAAAGTTTGTTTAGAAAAATGCTGGGTTTCAAGAATATGTATGAGAAGGCAGTAGGAAAAAAGATAGAAAAGATAACATTTAAAAACATGATAATAATGACATATACCCTAAAGTACACAGTAGCAGGTTTCAGAATATTCCTAACATAGTTAAAGAATGTATTTCACGTATGGAATTTTTTTCTGCCAGTAGAATTATGTTTCAGGTGGCATTGCAGAAAGCTTTAAAACTTAATATAGATTGATGTCATTGAGTATAAAATGGGCCAAGCGTACCCAGATGACTAAGATGATAACAAAATTCTCGGAGTATTGCTTTGATAGAATATCTTTTTCTCCCCCATAAAAATGGGCAGTGATGTGCTATCAGATTTTTTCCCGTAATATTGTTTTTGCTGATAATGTTGATGTCTTTCACTTTGGAAGTAAAACAGTTTCACTTTGGGTTGCTCATGACATCTCCTCACCACATCTGCTGCTGCCCCTCGGGGTCCATGCCCGTGGACGGCTCGTCCAGCAGCACCACCGACGGGCTTCCCAGCATGCTCAGCGCGAAGCACAGCTGCAACGAGAGGAGCAGCGCGTCTGGCCCTGAACTGTGGGCCGCGCAGGGTGACACCGAGCCCCGCTCCTACCTTTCTCTTGATTCCCTCGGACAAGGCCCTCACGGGCTGCTTCTGCTGGTCCTGCAGCTTGAGCGCCTCCACCAACCTGCCGGAGAGAGTGAGTGAACCCACATCACCCCTGCATAATGGGGCGTGCTGTGGGTTAATGGGCAAATCAGAAGACTACAGTGCAGAACTTTTAAAAACACTATTCAGATTGATCATAAAGTAGAAACTAAATATGATTGTCTAAGCACAATGCCGTACACCTGAAATTAATATAAAATAATATATAAGGTCAACTGTAGTCAAAAAATAAAATGTAAAAAAATCGAAAATTTCTAGGACACTTTATGGACTTCTCATTGTTTTTAAACTCATATTTTCAATGACTTCTTTTTGCATTAAGAATAATCAATAAACTTTTCCTCTCCAGGCTTAAAATGAGAGACCACAACACTGAACTGGGATCTGGATAACCAAGTCCTCTCCCATCGCCATGGACGCATCAGGTAGAATTGCCCTTCCTTAATTTGGTGTGAAGCTATTACATCCCCCTAGCGGAGAACAGGCGTATCTCCCCCAAGGTACCGTGTGATGGCCACTGTGGCATCTGCTTTCTGGAGCCCTTTCACCGCAGCGAACACATCCAGGTGCTCCCTCACCGTCAGGTTGGGCCACAGCGCGTTTTCTTGAGGGCAGTACCCCAGGAACTTGGGGGCTTCCCTTCCGCTGCTCCCCTTCAAAATCACCTACACAAAAGTTCATTCTCACACTCTGTCCAGAATTGTATGTGTGGCATGTAGGTGTGTATTTCAATGATGTGCTTCTCTTACACACACAAGGCTGCCGAGAGTATAGAGTCAGTAAGTCATCACTTAGCTCTGGGGGAAAAAGGATAGAAACTCAACAAACCCAAAGGCAGATATCTCACATTGTTCTATGCCTCCACTGTAGGTTAGGCTTTATAACCACATCCATCACCATGGCTGAATTCAAGTTTGCTTATTTTGTTGTCCATTGTTGGACTTCCTTCGTTGATCCAAACATTCAAAGGGACAGATACTTGAAGACTCTGTTTTTCCAGTGTTAAAATAGCTATTATTGTTTAGTCTGGCTTACAAGTTTATTGTGAGGATTACACAAGGTAGTTCTTTTCAGTCAGGAGCAATCCCCCTCCCGGGGGTCATGTGGCAATGTCTGGAGACATTTCTGATTGTCTCAATTGGGGTGCTAATGGGATCTAGTGAGTAGAGGCTGGGGAATCTGCTACATGTCCTACAATGAACGGGACAGTCCCTCCGAATAAAGAATGATCTGGTCCAAAATGTCACCAGTTCTGAGCTTGAGAAATCCTGAACTAAGCTAATAAGTGAAAAGTCCTTAGCACTAGTCTGGCACATGGGAACCAACAAATACATGAGACCACTTATTATTATTTTTTATTTTTTATATTTTATTTTAATTGTTGTTAGCACTTATTTTTTATGAGCCAGATACTACTACTACTAATAATAATAATAACAACAACAACAGTAAATGTGTACCAGTGTTTACTACACACCAGAATCCGAATATTTTATGGTTTGAATTACTTCATCCTCAGAAAGACCCACATGACTGAGGTGTTGGTCTTGTCATCCCTGATTTACATGTGAGAAATCTAACATGTGCACAGATGCAGAAACTTGCAGATCACACAGTATAAACCTTGGAGCTGAAACTGGGATCTACCATCAGAATCCAAGCCCTTGACCTCTGTATTGTATTGTCTGTCCTCCAAAGAGAAGAAGCATAGTTAACCTGGCCTCATAGAGCTTTCAATCTAGTGAAACAGGAAACAAAACATACATGTGAGTGAATTGTAGCCTCTGCTTCATACTTTCAAGGAAATAAATGTGCTAAAGAATACCAGAGAGGATATAGCTTAGCTCCTAGTGTAGTCAGGGATAAGGCTTTTGGGGATGTAAATTTCAAGGTGATGAGAAGGGGATAACCAAGCACAGGAAAAGCTGAAGGAGGGTACTCTGGCCACAGGAAAAACAAACTCATAGGTCCTACAGTGGGAAGACCACCCCAGGCCAGTGTGAGCAGGGTGGGTGGCTCGAAAGGTGTTCAATGGAGCCCAGATCTTGCAGGGTTGTTTGCGACCATGGTAAAGATTTTGGATCAATTCTAACTAAAGGCTTATGAGCAGGAATGGGACATGACCCCTTTTGCATTTTTAGGGGCTGCTGGCTGCTTGGCGAGGTAAGGGTGGAAATGGAGAGAACAGTTTAGGAAACCCCTGTGGCAATTAACACCACCGTACAGCCTCTCTTCATGACTACTCCCTCCAACCTTGACCTTCTGTAAATGTCAATAGCGTCTCCCCTTTGAAGTGGTAGTCCTTTGATCTCTGTTCGTCGTTTTGCCCAACTTAGCCTGGACGTACAGCCAAGTGTTATTCATATACTAGTTTTACTTTGGAATTTAGACCGTTTCTAATTTCCCCTCTAACTTATGATCTCTATTTTCTGAATAAATCCTGGATCTTGGCAGTTCGACTTGACAAGTTCTCAGGGTGCAGGAGTTCACAAAGCAAAGATCTCTGACCTCCAGTAAAACTAGTGTTTAGCTTTACTTTCCAAAAGATTGCCTTTTAGTGTCTCTGTTTTTCATTCAACAAAAGTCCTACTGTAGATAACACGCTGCCCTTTTGAGCACATAACTCTTTTCGGAATTAAGGGGTGAAATTTTATGAATCCCCTTCATTCAATGCATAGATCACCTTGACCAATACTGAAAGATCACCTATGTCTGTGAGGATGGTCATCAGTACGTATAGTAAAACATTAGATCTAGGAAGCCGTCCATGACTGGATTTCCATGTGTGTTACTGACCTGTCCAGCAGTTGGTTTTGAGTCTCCAGTTATCATCTTAATAGTTGTGCTTTTACCAGCTCCATTGTGTCCTAACAGACCTATAACTTCACCTGAAAAAAATAGGTATGCTAAGAATTATAACCACAAATAATTACAATCATAAAAACCGAATACTGTTTGAGGACTCACTGTGTGTCAAGCTTTATGTCAAATGCATGATGTACATTAGTTCACTTATTCCTCGCCCACAGACAAACCTGCATTGTACAGGTGAGGAAACCAAGGCATAAAGGGGACAAATACTTGCCCAAGGTCATGCAACCAGTAAGAAAGAGGCTGAGCTGGAGTTGAAACAAATTTTGATGCCGACACCTGTTGCATCACACTGACACTCTGACCAAATGTGTCATTTCTAAGGAAGGAAGAAAGAGCTGCTACATCCCAGTGACCTCCCGTATATGCGGTGCTCCTCATTGTGAAATTAATCTGACCTCTTAGAAAGCTCCTCCTTAGCATAAAAACTGCCTCTTTTTCAGTTCCTGTTCTTTTTGTTTGTTTCCACAGAACAGACACACTGTGATCTATGCCAAGAACAAATTGTTCTAACTGAGGCTTTTAAGCAGGGTGCCTCAGTGGTATACGGCTGCTGAGTTGGCTGCCTTTCATGTTGACCAACGAGCGGCCTCCGATTTGGATAGTATCATCCCCTTCAGAACACCTCATCTTCAGAAGGCAAGATCCCTCTGCTACCAGGACTACTTTTCCAACCTTTTTTAACACAGAAAGAGACGTTTCTCGTGGCCACTTTTCTCTTCCTCTTGGCAAAGCAGTTCTTCTTTTTGCCGGCATATTCCTTCCGTAGACAGCTGACGACGATGACTGGTTTCTGGAGAGAAAAGTGAATAACCACAGGGTTTTATTTCCATCTTGAAATGAGCGAGTGCCCCACAATCTCCCGCAGCCAAATCTTCCCTTATACCAACATGAATCCAACCCATTCCCTCAAAACTGCCATCTGAAAGCAAAGCCTCCCAGCCTGTATCCCTGCAGCAGAAGGACATTTGCACTGAATCATCTCTGTGATTCGTGCTTGCCTGCCTTCCTCGGGAGACAGACACAGGGACAATCACTAAACAAATAGGTGTGTCAGACACACCACTCAGAGGCACACATGCACACACCTCTGAAGACCTCTCTCCTCTGAAGTGCTTTGGTCACTACATCTTTATAGGTTTTGTAATAGTTAGCCTTACCCACCAAACTTGGGACTGAAACATTTTAATAGGTGAGCGTGGTCTTTTGTTTCTGCTGGTGTTGCAGATTTACTGAAACCAAGTAGTGAGCTATCTGTGTGGGGATCAAAGAAACTTAAAGTGTTTTTTTTTTTCAAAAATTCAGATGAGAAGGTTGCCCACTTTTTCTGAGAGGGTATTACTTGAGGAAGAGCATTTTTAGGGGTTCCACCTCATCAGAGTCCGAGACAGTCACGGCGTTTGCTGTTCTCATTCTTTCCGTCTGAACGTCTTCGTCTTCTCCTTCGGGTTCTTCTGCGTTGGGAAGAACTTTACTGCTTCTTGGTAAAATTCTAAAATCAAGCCAGGTTTCCAGTTGGAAAACTTGTAGCAGAAACCATAAACTTCCTGTGAACTGTTATCGACTATTTGAATCGATTACGTAACCGAGCACAACATAATCTTGCTTTTTCTGCTGTGCGCCCCGTGCCTTGCAGACAGCCTAGTTTTCCAAGGATTCAAATGACACTACTTTACATCAGCCTTGCTTTTTGTCTAAGTTTAATTCTTGGTGAAGTTTTTTTTAACAATAATGTGGTACTCACACCTTGACAAAGGATTTTAGGGCAGGGTTGATACAGGAATCTAGGAACTGTAATTTTGACAGATACTTTGGAATTCTGAAAGCTTTGTGAGAACAATGTCAACACATTTGGAATCAGAGATGTGTCCCAGAAAATCTAAAATACATAATCACTGGTTTCTCAGCATTGTCACTTCTTAGGGACATGTGTCGAAATCACTCTTTCCAGACTGCTACCAATCTGATTCTTCCCTCCATCATCCCCACCACTGATTCCTGTCTTTCTCTCTCCGGCCATCCCAAATTGCTGCTGTTAGCCGATTTCCTAGAATATAGCTGCCATCTCGTCACTCTTCTGCTCTAACACCTACAATTAGACTTGAACTTGATCCATATTTTGTGAGTTAGACAAGGTGTTCAAAACACACCTGTATGTGTCCCATTGCATCATTTGGAAAACCGTCCCTGTGGTTCCCTAGTCCAAGAGCCTCCAATATCTAGCTTCGTTTTAACTCTCCATCAACCTCCAAGACAAGGAAGGCTTCAAGTTCATTCCAGCTGACTTCTTGAACCTATAGGATGGTGGCATTTATTCCAATTTTTGTCCTTTTCTTCTAGACTACTCTTTCTTCTTGGATTGGTTACACATATCCAATTACTTGTATATACTTAGCCATTATATCTAAGTACCATCTCTCATATATAACTTTCTTCTAGTATGTCAGTGAAATTACAGGCTGCCTTAATTTTTCAGTGCCTTATGTATGCTAATGGGGCTGCTCTTGCTAGACTATAAGCTCATTAAAGTACCAACAATTATAATTTTGTATACTACACAGTCCCTTAAAAACAATCTTGTACAGTACATTTTACTCAATTAATGTAAGCCTATTAAAATGTCTTTAACAATAAATATTAAAATAAAACATGAAATTCTATTTGAATTCTCTCGACCTGAATACAGGATCCTTTCTCATTGATTTCTTCCTTGAGTTTGCTTCCAGACATCGTAGAATGAAAAGCAGAACGAAAAATTGAAGGTAAGGCTGGGGCGGGGGAAGACAATCAAAATTAGCATCAGCATGAAAACAACAATTTCAATATTAGAATTGACTTAAGGAGTTTAACCATATGTAAAGATAGATTTGATAACATTTTCATGAGATTGAAAAATCGTATTTATTATTCTATGAAAGTCTCAGAATTCACTTCACTGCTCTCCAGAGAAACCATGACAAAAATAGCAGGTTGATACTAACTCTATTCCTGCCTTTGAGAGTTTGCCCTTCACACTCAGTGTCAGATGATCATTACAAAGCCAGTGGTCCAGAATTTAAAGCCTCTGAGTGTGTGTGTGTTCAGATGCTTAAAGTGCCAAATTTTTAAGCATGAAAATTAAATTTTTAGCTTAATGTAAAGCATATAAATGCATCCCCTCATGGAAGAACATTTAAATGGAAATGTTTTCTTACTGTTAGCAGTGCCAGAAAAACAGAATAATGCTGTGAAGTTCCTAAATAATCCATAGAGTTGGGAGAAACCTGTAAAATGAGAAAAAAGTGTGTTTAGATGAAACGTCATCTGTTCGTGAATCTCATCTCAGTTAAGATAAATTAATGTTCATTACATGACCTTGCCAGCCTTCTATGTAATTCTCGCTTATACTTCAGGTAAAAGTCAATTTCTGACTGTGCAGTGTGTCTTCCTTGATTCTAATGTCACTTGGTGACCTGTTCACCTGTGCTTGGCTATCGGCTCGGATGCTTTTATATTTTACTCTGTGACTTGGGTGGTGTTGGCAGGACCCATCTAAGCCATGGGTGGGATTTATTCTAAGACAACCCTCTGCCCTAACTTTACATTTCTTTCTCTCTGTATCTATGTTCTTTCCCTCTCTTCTTCTCCCACAGCCCTAGAATAATTGCATTGCTCTGTCCATTGCCATACGCACTCAGGAGAAATCACAACAACCTGTCCTGTTGAAGACAAAGCTCTTTACCTGGTGTTTCCCACGCATGCACTTAGGTGCATGGTTTCCATTAGATTTATAATACGCTTTGAGACATGCCCCAATTTTTTAGGGAATTAAGAGTAGAGGCCCAATTTTGTTTCTTCTTTTTAAAAGATTTTATTTATTTATCTTCAAAGAGGGGAAGGGAGGGAGAAACAAAGGGAGAGACACATCAGTGTGTGGTTGCCTCTCAAGTGCCTTTTACTGGGGACCCAGCCCATAACCCAGGCATGTGCCCTGACTGGGAATCGAACCAGCAACCATTTGGTTCACAGGCTGGCACTTAACCCACTGAGCCACACCAGCCAGGGCTCAATTTTATTTCTTGCACTATATTTCCCAAGATGTGTGTTTTTTTTTCCTGAGCAACTTTAAACAGATGTAGTAAATCTCTAACCATCACAGCCATCTAATACCAAAAAAAGATATATTTTTTTGCATTATTGGATGATTTCCCAGGATCCTGACCTCATTTAAAGTGATTTTTTTCTCCTAAATGTTTTAGGCACCCATTTCCAATATCTGCACCACATCCAGCATCAGTTTTAGGCTTCCGTGCCTTTTGCCCTGTCCGCCACTACATTTTATGTTTTCAGCTCCCTTCCTCTGTAATTTGGAGTTGTGAACCTCCAACCCACCAACCCCACTGCTTGTCACTCTGCATAAGCTCCCTCATTTCCTTCACTTGTTTATTTCCTAGCTTAGAATCCTTGGTCCACTGTTACAATCCTTCTTTATATAGAACCACCCTCTTCCACATCCTTTTCTTTGTCAGATTCATCTTGCAACTTGATTGAACGCAGCCCTCCACTTGACCTGAGCTGTATCTAAGAAACAGACTGTGATATCAAACACTCAACTTAGCTGACTTCACTTGAAAAACAGGGCCAGGCATCCTTTAGCCTGTCAGTCCTAAGGACCTACTCTCTGAAATAACACTTTATATCTCTTGTTCTTTCCTCAAAATCCCAGTACCTCTCTTCACTTCATTTTCAGTTGATAATTTCACTTCTACCCCTAAAAAAGTACAATCAGTCGGAAGAGAATCATTGCGTATCTTTACCAACAAAGCTATTTGTATTCACATACTCTGGCCACAATCTTGACACACAGATGGAATGTTCCTACCTTTATGCATGTTAATGCCTCTGCTTGTATACCGTATGCCATTTTTTCTCAGTTCAAGGACTTGGCATCTTAGGTACTCCAAATTCCTTTCCAGGAGAAATTTCTCTCATGTTACCATATGTACCTCCTTTCTTAAACAAGAAATCTATCCTCTTCATTTACCTACTCATCCAACTCTCTGGTACCCTGTTCAGCAAAACTTCTAGAAATATGTGCTCACAGCAACCGTACTACTTCTGGGTCTCAGTCTCTACTATGCCCGCTCTTATCAGGCTTTCGTATTCGCCTGCTTATTGAAATACGTCTTGTTAATATCACTGGCGACCTCCATGTAGTCAAACACAATGGCATCTTCTGAGTTGTCAACTTTCTAGGCCCCTCATTTGTTGGTTGAACCACTCCCTCCTTTTGAAGCGGTCGTTATTTCCATCTGACACCCGTGCTTAAGGAGAGTTTCTGAGCAGAGATTCTGGCACACAAGAGTCCCCCATTTTTTTCTTCTACCTCACAGGATCCTTCTCAATTTGATTTGGTGGTCCTTCCTCTTCCCAGTCTTTAAATTTTGGAGTTCAAGGCCAAATCCATGGGTTGTCTTTTCATCCTAGCCGTACTTACTCGGCAGGTTATATTATCTACTTCCATGCTTTTAAATATCACTGATATGCCGGCGAATCTCCGCAAAACCCTACATACTGAAGTTCAGACTCATGTATCTAACTGGCTACTTGGTATTTCCTACTGCATGTCTCTGAGGAGCCTTAGACTTAACATGTCCAAAATAACAGAAATAGGGCATCTCATCTGTAGGCATCTCATCTCCTCTCAGTAGGGTCTTTGTTCCCAGCAGTGAGGGTTATTATGAGAGCTATAAAATTCTACTATGGGGGAGTTGCCTTTCACCTTCCTAAACCAAGGCAGCCTTTCCTATTGAATGAGAACATGATTCTAGCCTGTGGTTAAGTGGCTTTCGGAAGACAGAGACCTCAAACTTCATCCAGCCTAAGACTCAACCTGCATTTCTACACTATTCCAGGCTGTCTGCAATGGCCACTCATTACATGACCTTAGGACAATTGTGACATTCTTACCTCCGAGAAAATGAACAGAGAGCCAATCAGTGTGAATGGCGGTATGAATAGGGTACAGTGAAACAGCCACATAAATCCATATTCACTTATTTCAGTAACAATGACCAAGAAGATGGTGACCTAAGATAAAAACACAGGACAGTTTCACTAAAATGCAACGATCTGAATTTTGGATGCTTTTTAAGAGACTGGAAATTCATCTCGTAAATGTTCTTATTTTCAATTTCCATCTAACCCCCCAAGACAGTACTGCCGTCTTAGTTTTTATTTCTGCACCACAGGATTGTGTCACAATTCTGAATTGGATGGAGCATGAAAATTTTAAGACATAACAGGGCTTCTTAAATTCAATGTACATGCAAATCAGCGGGAGTCCTCCCTAAGTTCAGTGTCTGACAAAGGGTCTATTTATTACACATTCCTTTGCATTTTTCATTTTTTTCATTTCCCAGTAGGTCAAAGACACCTTTTTTAAGTTTTTGGCTTACCAGCTACTCATTTTCATAGCTATACAGAACTTCTTTGAATGGATGTGCAAGAATTCAACAATATCACCTTTAGAAATGATGTTTCAATTTCTCTGCTGCTATAAATGATGGTCTACATGAATTTTTGTATATGAACACTTTTAGTGTTTAAGGAGAGACTCTGAGGAGTGCTGTTACAGTTTAAAATGTATGCGCATTTAAATTTTCAGTAGTTATGAACACATTATTGTTTAAAAGATGGTGACAGTCTCTCCTCCAGAGACCACGAGTTAGAGGACACACTAGGCCATCGCACTGAGACAGGATGTTATAATGACTGTAGGTGTCTTTGTTTTACTGTCGATATTAGGTAAGGAAATATATATTTTTTTCGTGTAATATGATAATGGTTTTTGGTGATTTGTCTTTCTTGTATTTACATTTTCTTTATACTGGGCATTTTTAAAAGGAATTGTATGGTGTTTTCTTAACTCAGTTTTTTTCTCCTCTAGTTTGACAGCTGTGAATACTGAGGCATCAGTGTGTTCTGAAGTAAATCATACCTGACCATTTATTATTAGCATTCTTTTAATTTACTTCTGGGTTTGCTTGGCCATCTCTTTATCTAGGGAGATACTCTTGATTTTTCCACCTAAATTTATCAATGACATTCCTTCTTATTTTATCTTTCTCAGAATTTGTTATTAAAGTTATGCTTGCTTTACAAAAGGAACTATAAAAGCTTTGTGGATTTTTCTATATAAATATGCCATACCAAAGTTCTACAATATTCACACATGTTTAACAGAATTCAGTGGTCCCTATTTATGGTTTTATAGCAATTTTTTTTCTTGACTTCTTTCTTGTGACTTATTCCTTGGTTGAATGAATTTCATCTTTAAGTGGTTGATCTTTTTTTCCAGCTTTATTGTGATATAATTGAAACATAATGTTGTGTAAGCTTGAGACGTACAATGTGGTGACTTGCGAGCACATTGTAAAATGAGTCTCGCTGTTTACAGGAGACCAGGAGGCCAGAGGGAGGCCAGTTACAGAGCTGCTGCGGGGCTCCAGGACAGAGATGCTGACCGCTTCGACAACGGCCGAGGCAGTGACATTGAGACGCATCAAACAGACTTGAGAAACGTTGAGTCTAAAGGACATGCAAATGGATTGAACAAAGAGGTAGAGATTAAAGATAAATCTAGATTTCCGGTATGAGTAAAGTATCTGCATAGATTGCACCACAATGAAGTCATTTATTAAGAGACAAAGAAGACTAGGAAGATGAGGAAAAGATTTCATTTTACATATAGGATCATGGAGGTGTTTTTTTAAATACTCAAGTGAAATTGTAAGTGAACTGTTAGAGGGAGATGTCTCTAGCCCTGGGGACAGGTTAGACCTGGAGACATGTTTGAGGTCATAGTTTATAAATGGTATACACCCTCATTTATAGGGTATTTTATATATGCCTATGATTATCTTAGAGTAATTGGAATTTTCTAGATAGCAACATGAACTTACCGTTCTACTTAGTATAAAGATTAAAATACATGTTCTTAAAAATCATGTAAAGTGGCTTAAAAACAAAATAATATTGCTGCATGCATACTTACAATTAAGAAGAAAAACGACCAGAGGCCACTATTTTTCCTCCCATTGCGAAAAATGAATGATATCACATATGTGAAGAAAATAAGAGAAAAGACATATCCAATACTACACAGGATCTGAAAAGAGAATATTCAGGTTGGACAAGGGAATTGCTGTCAAGGAAAGTATTCCTACCTCAACCTCAACTTTCCAAACTGGGCTATAGCACACGTAAGGTGAGGTTCTTGGGTTAAGATTAATAATGTTTCAGCATTCATTAAAATCATGAAATAAAACCATTTCATAATTGTTGCCACTCACCTGCACTAACAGGTTTTGGATGATAAATACAATGGCGTCTGGGTTAAAGACGTAATCCATTATCTGCATGACCAGGAGGATCGAGAAGAACAGCGGGACATCCACGAGTGCCTGCCCAGACCAGTACGCAGAAGGGACGAGGCCTGAGATCCATAGCTGGGAGTGAACTTTCTTCTGATTAAAAATACACAAATAAAAAATAGAAGAGTCATCAAAAGGTCTTGCATAGTTGAGGCTGTGAAATTACAAATATGCAGACACAAACGTTCTCTCTGCGTCCCTTCTATATATTATGCTGATATTGCAAATGAGCCTCATTGGCCATACTCCTGCTTCTGGGGCACTAATCGTGCCGTAACCCCCACAATGACGGCATTATCTGAAAGGAAAATGCACTAACCAAACCAGCTGACATCCCATCACACAATGACTGGGCATTGCCTCCGTGAGGAGGTACCTGTTCCTTCCCTTTGACACCATCGAGACTTCCAAACTGTTCAAAGATTCCAAAGACATGGATTTACAATTTCCTATAAGATAGATACATTGCATGTTGAATGTAAACAGTGCATTTATAATGGGCCTCTTTTTGGAGCCTGAGAAATGACCATCTAGCTGGTCAATCTCATTGCCAACTCTAGGCTGGCGTAAGAAGTCTTCCTTTCGTTGAAATGTGACACTCATTGTCTGGCAGTAAACCACACATTACCATCCATATGTGAACGCTAGCGAGAGGATTTTGTTCTGTGGCTCACGACAAGCCATGTTTTGCTGCAGTATTCATCTTACCCTAAGGTCTTCAAATATAACTTGGACTTTCCTAACAGTAAAGCACAAAAGCAATTAAAATTTTAAATCTCACAGTGAGTTTCTATAAAGGGATGAATTAAGGAAAAGATTGGAATGCCGATGACTATTCTGGAAAGGAGAGTGCATCTGGGAGGAAGCGGGAAAGAGAATGATAGTGAGGATACGTTAGAGAGCTGAGGTTTCCTAGTCACTAATTTGCTTGTGTGCCTGGCTCTGTGTGGGTCACAGAGCTCTCGTGGAGCTTCAGTTGTCGGGGGAGGGGTCATAAAGGCAATAAGCAAATAAGTCCAACAATAGCTACCTAATTAAACATGTTAAAACTAAAAAGTAGGAAAGTAACATTGCAACTGTGAAGAAGGTTCGGGGTCATATAAGAGCCTTTACAAAGGAAATGAATTGTAGTGTGGAATTGGGGTGGGGAGGGGGTCCTGGGGAAGAGCTGAGTTAGGGTCTCAGCAATGAGTAGGAGTTATCCATGTGGCAGGTCGGGAGCAGTGCAGGCCAAGAGAAGAGGAGGAGAGAAGGCTGGGCAATGGGCAGAGCTGATGTTTTGGGGAAACCGGAAAGAAGGCGGGAAAGTTGGATGTGGTTATCAAGATGATGGTGGCATCAGACTGAAGTGGAGGGAGACACCGGGTCCAGGTCATACCTGGCTTTTCAGGCTACACGAGTATTTCATTTTTGGCCCGTAGTTTGATGCGGGACCACTGAAGGGATTTAGGCAGGTAGTTAACAAGGTCAGGTTTGTGTTTTTAAGATATCGCCCTGTTACCTTGTGTGGACAATGGATAAGGAGAAGACAGAAGAGGATCCATGGCGAGCAGTCAGGGAGACTGCTGTGCTCCTTGGGGACAGAGACAACAGTGTCTGTGACTAGGGGGCTGTCGGAGAGGAATGGGGAAAGACTCTACACACGTATCAGAAGAAAATGCCATGACTTCACCATCAGCTGGCTGTGGAGGTAGGGAGAGAGCAGTTGCAATGTCACGGAGCTGCCAGTTAAATTTGTATTTTAGAGAAAGACCATTTTTTGGTATAAATATGTCCCAAATTTATACTGGAAAAAGTATTCATTGTTTAACTGATATCAAAGTTTAACTTGGTATTTGTAATTTTATTTGCTTAATCTGGCAACCGTTGCAGGAATAGATCCTAGGTTTTAGTCAAAAGGAAAAGAGATAAAAGGTCATCCAATAGTTATGCAGATGAGTAACAATGGAATAGGTAGAATTTAGAGAAAATTGTTCCTGCTGTGATGATGTTTATTCTTAGAGAGGAGGGGGCAACAAACAAAAGAGAAAAAAGACTCAGATAGCAACAAGCACGATGCATAGATTTTTAAAAAACGAGCCCCTGTGGCACAGAAGGGGAACCTATTTTAGACTGGGTAAGCAGAAGAGGAATCTCCGTTTAAATGATATTTGTGCTGAGATCTGCATGACAAGAAGAAGCCAGCTGTGCAAAGAACAGGAGGGAGAACATTGCAGCCAGGAGGAAATGGCCAATGGGAAATCGCAGAGATGGGAAGGATACTGGCGCGTTTGAGAACAGAAAGAGCTGCGGGTGGGAGGAGGAGGTGGCTGCAGGGGGGAAAGGGTGAGACACTGGAGACAGACCATGTGGATTCTGCCTAAGCAAGAAATTAGGATTTCATTCTAGACGAAAGAAAATTATTCCATTTAATTTAACTAAAATTAAATTCTAGCAAAAACAAGTTACTGGAGGCCGTTAGGTAAGGTAATGAGGTGATCTGATTACATATTTTTGAAAGCTTGTGCTGGCTGTACATACGGCATGAGTTGCAAATAAGGAGACCGACAGCTACTGCAGAGGTTTTTAGCAAGGAAGGAAAACGAGGGACACAAGGATGAAGATAGGAGAGATGGAACTGAGTGGACAAATTTGATACATTCAAGGTAGAGCTTAAAGAAATTGTTGAGGGATTGGGCAAGAGAGGTAAAGGAAAGAAAGAAAGGAAAGGAAGGAAAGGAAAGAAGGAAGGAAGGAAAGAAGGAAGGAAGCTTTGAATTTTTGTGCTAGAGTAAAATTGACTGTAGCTGGTAGCACCATTCACTGAGATGGAAAAGTTGGGAGATGAGCAGATTTAGCCAGGAGAATCACAGGTTTTTCTCTTGTTTCTGTCTTAACCATCCACTAGGCATCTCTGTATACATGTGTATGTCATGTAGACTGTTGTATATATTTGGAAGTTCAAGAATTCTGGAAATAACTGAAAGGGGCCCTAGGACTAAACCCTGGACACTTGGACATCGTCCAGTGACATGTATGGAAAACTTACTACATGCCAAATAGTGTTCTAAGTAATTTGCAGTTATTATTTCACCCCTGAGTGATTAAGTGGCTTTCAGATGTTTATACAGCTTGCCAGTGGAAGAGTCAAGGTTTGAACCAGGCAGGTGGATGCCAGAAAAAAACAAGGAAGAGGGAGTAACGAGTAGTAGAAAGAAAATGGTTAATATATGGTTTCCTAAAAATGAAAGAAGAAAAGTATTTCATGTTTGTCCTGGGAGAAACATAGCAAAGGGCTTTTCTGTCACACAGAAGTCTCATGGAGAGGCAGAAGAACTCTGTCACGGGGTTCTTGAATTTTATAAACGCATCATATATATGAAGCTTTGAAGCCATAGTCTTTTTCGACAGCAAGTCAAAGTGCTGTGGTGAGTTGGTGAGGTCTCTTTAACTCAATAACTTCCCCACCACCCAGGAAGTAGAAAGCATTGCTGAGAGAGGGAAGGTCCGTGGGAAGTGTCTAGAAATAAAGTGATATACAAGATAAAACTGCCATTTCCTGTTAGATGATGCTATCCCCTATGCTGTTCTTTCAGAGGTCTCATTTGTTTAAGAAAAATTTGTTTGTTTGTTTTTTAAGAAAAATAGTATGTTCATTTCTTAAAATTTATATTTGCCAACTTAAAAAAAATTCTCACCTGAGGATTTGTTTTTTCATTGCTCACAGAAAGAGAGGAAGGGAGATAGAAACATTGGTTGGTTGCCTCCCCCCCTGGACCCAGACCAGGTATCGCATGAGCCTGGACTGGGGATCAAACCTGCAACCTAGGTATATGCCTTGGTTGGGAAACAAACTCACAAACTTTGGGTTATAGGAGGACACGCCAGGCAACTGAACTACACCAGCCAGGGTATATTTGCCAACCTTTTATGATAATGCTTGATTGTTCATTGTTTTAGGCACATGAGTTAGGTGTACCACCTGCCACCTACACATAAATTCAGTGTCACGAGATGGGGAAAAACTATCTGGGTAGTAAGGACATGTAAAGGCTTGTTAACTCTTCTTACTTTATAGTCGCTGATGCTGCTCATGGCAATGTAGGGGGTGAAACACGTCGCCATGGGGATCCAGAAGAGCGAATTAGTTGTGGACCCAGATTCCTGGGCTGTGTAGTCCTGAAATCATGCAGAACATATTAGTTGATAGCAATTGTGTAAACAGTTCATTCATACTTCCTTAACTAAACCACTCAAATAAATAAATCAATTTGACCACCCCAAATACTCATACTTCCCAAGGTTCTACTTGCAACCTCTTTGCCACATCATTTTCAATCATGAGTTGCAACAGCCTGGAGACTTTGAACATGCATCCGGATTTACTGGTGAAGAAGCAAACTCCACCGGGTTGCATGGGCTGGCTAAGGTCCTGCAGTTGATGATAAGTAAAACACAAAACTTCTGCTCTCTGAGTTTATGATGATACCATTTAGGCTGATGTTTTCATGGGCAGTAGAGTTTGTGGACTGTCAGTGCTACCCTCAGAAACTGCTGCCAAAGCAGTTCATTCCAAGACTGATGAAGAATCGTTCTTCTGGCTCGACATAATGCATAAGTAGCACATTCAAGTGCCTTTGGGTCCCTGGTAGATGATACACAGATGAGTAGGGGGATGTTAGGAAATAAAAGTGAAGGGGCTTGGAGAAAAATGATCAGCACACACTCCACATAAGGGCATTGAATTTAAAAAAATTTCAAAATCCTGTTCAGGTGAAAGAGGGCCTTGGGTTTTGCTAGAAGCTTTGATTTGCTCCGTGATCATTTACCTATTATACTGCGAGTCACCTGTCTCATGAGGTCTGCTATTATGAGTTTTGAGATCTCTTTACTTGTCTCTCTCTTAGCCCCTCTTGAACCTTAGCATCCCTCTGAGCTCTTACAGCCCATAAACTGCCTGGGTGGAAATGAGTTCCTGGCAGGGGAACGAAAGGCACCAAGAGCCACATTACCCACTTGGATGTCTTTACCTCTGGTCATCCTTACTGATTCTCCAGATTTGAAAGATAATATAGTGATTGCAGATGCACCATTAGTCTCAACAGCCAGCCCCCTTATGCACAATTTGGTTTATAAACAACATATTATGTCCATGTTAGATCATACCCACCCACAGTTCTGTGGTGCTCAGCCTGGAGGGATTCACAGAGAGACCCTTGATGTCAATGGGGTCGTTCGGTCAGGTGACCACATGCATGAGTGGTGGGTGGAGAACACTTTAGGACACTCTGATAGATGGTTAGAGGCATTGAGTGGGGTCAGAAGCTACAGCACACCCTGTGCTCTAGGGTCAAGGAGGATGTGCTTGCATAATTGTAGGAGGACACCAGGAGCTGGGTGGGGATACCAATAGGGGTAATTTAAAGAGAATTTGTATATGCATGAACACAAGGTCAACTGGGCTGGTGGGTAGCAAATCTTTTGTAGAGAATACAACTTTTAAAAGGAAAGAACTCAGGTCAGGTCATGTGCTATTCTAGGAAGCTCTCTATTGTTGGTGATCCCAATCATTGACAGGTCTCTTCGAATGTAGCAGCTAACAAAACATATCAGCACCTCAACGCATTGCAGGCTTCCTCAGCTTACTAATAACAATACTCAAAGTCTTGTTAGGATATATAGATAGAATAATACATGTAAACCACCTGGTAAATATTCTCAATATTTGAAGTTAACCTGGGGCCTCCCATAAGTAGGAGACAACTGTTTCTGCCCTGGAGACTTCAGAAGTTAGGAGGACTGCTGAGTGCAGCTTGAGAGGCCAGAGGTCTTATGTGCTTAGAAAGAAGATGGGGCAACCCGCATGGCACCCCAGATTTCAACAGCTTCCAGTGTGCAAGGGGCATTCAACAGTTCTTAGCAGTCTTTCTGGAGAAGCACAGAGGTGAAAGTAAGGGTAAAAGTGGTTCAACTGCCTGGATGAGGGCACGTCAAATAATGAAAGCTGAAGAAAGCTTGATGGTGTGGGCTTCTCTGCAGGAATTCTACATGGAGTGGGTCTTCACCTACAGAAGGGGCTTCGGTCAAAGCTAAACACTACCTAAAATAATCACACAGGGCACCGAGGCTCTGGCGACCACCGAGGGACCAGGTACTAGTAGCGGATGAAGTTAGAGAAAGCAGGGATTTCTCCACAGCACCCCTTCTTTCCGTTTTGATCTCTTGATCCCCCTTTCTGCTCCCAGCCCCAGGAGCGTGTTACTCGGAAGGGAGAAGAAAGGGCAGATGTTCCAGAGCAAAGCCATGCTCTCCTTTCTACTCCAGGATGTTAAACTATAAAGAAGAATGAAAGAGCAAAGCACACCACCACCACTCACCCCAGCCCCTGTCCCTCAAACTGACCCTGCAGGATTTGGATTGGACAGGAAACTGAAGCTTTGGACAGCACTGGAATGGTTCTTAATAACAAAGGGCACCAGAGAGCTACAGGATGGGCCCAAGGTGTCATTAAAGAGGGCAAAGGGAAATCCAACCCAGTGAGCTGAAAGAGATGAGTAGAAGACACACGTTTGCACCCTCCTCCTCACGCCCCCTGGAGATTCTGACTCAGAGGATCTGAGCAGGCTCCGCAGATTACATTTTAAACAAGAACTCGTGTTTAAACGTTCAAGTTCTAATGCGGCCAGTTCTCTGATCTCCTCAAAGCTGAATGTTCTTTATTGATTTCTTTTTTTTTGAGCGAGAGAAAGAAACATCGATCTGTGATTCCACCTGTTTATGCATGTATTGGTTGACTCCTGTATGGGCCCTGACTGGGGATTGAGCCCACAACCTTGGCGTACCAGGAGGATGTTCCAACCCACTGAGCTACCCGGCCAGAGCCTGAGTGTTCTTGAATGGAAAGTTAATGCATTCCCAAGAAGAGTAATATGAACAGCAATCATATACTAAATGCATTTTATCGGGTGCTTCTGGTTTTCTACGTTTATGTGTTTTATTGTTCATGTTTACAATGACTTTTTTCCTGTATTTTGTTTTGTGGATTAGTGAACCAAGGACTACAGGAGTCGAGTTGTTAAGGAGGCCACACAGTTTGGCCTTGATGACTCTGTTTCAACCAGGTCCCACTACTTAGGGCCCCGGACAGAAACAGGTTGAAGACTGACAGTCGTGTCTTTTTCCCAATTAACCGTATTTTCTGCTGTTCCATTGACTCTAAGTCATCCAACGAAATCTATAATGTTATATATGTATTGCTAAACATTGTGTGTGTGTATTTATAGTAATGTATATGTGTGTAAAACATAAACTTATTCAAGAATACGTGAATAAAAATTAAAATGATGCTATTTTAGCATCTCCAATATTTGTTTTTTGAAAATTCACTTCTTATGGTTCAGGATGAGGGACATAAAATTATACTTACTTCAAAATATGTGCTTCTGTCTGTCTGAATGTGTTCTGAAGAATTAAAAATTGCAAGTAGCCCATTGCTAATGATATCCATGAGGATAGGAAAGCAATTCAGCCTTTTGGTATTGCACGCTATTGAAAATCTGTGATCCTAAAATAAAACAAATATGAATCCTAAGTCCTCAGAGAGTCAGTATAAAATTTAATGAAAGAACAGGATAGAAAATCATTCAAATTCTTGATAATACAAGAAGGCTAAAGCACTGAATTAATTAACGCTGTCGTCACTAATATTTCCTAACATAAGGACTCACTAATAAGTCCTAACATACTAACCACAGCATCGACCATGTGGCTATTTATAACTAAACTCTCACAAAACAGAATACCTCACATGAATTTTGTCAGCAAGGCTATAAAACTCCATAACGCAGCCTCACTTTGACATGGCAGTAAGTTTTCTTTCAAAATGTGATACATTCACTTTATAACTAAAGAGTGTGTGCATACTGGGAAGGCAGGAGGCAGGCAGCTGTTGTACAGAAAGCATCCATTTTCAAAAACACTGAGCTTGCAATTGCAACGTGGCATGGAAAATCTCTTTTTAAAATTCCATTTTAAAACCATTTCACAGTGTGTGTAAGTCAAGTCATTATGCTGTGCATGTTAAGCGCACACAGCGCTGTATGTCAGTTATATCTCAAAACTCGGGGAAAACACACACAAAACTGACACTTTATATGTATGTAAACCATATATATTAAGTATATATTAAAACATGATTATTTTTATCCCAAATAAAAAGAATATAAGTAAATTATTATCTGTATTGGCCAAATTGTGGGCAAGGTTTGAGCATGCATTTTTACAATCACAAATACATTAAGTGAGTTGTGTCTAACCTATATATTTAAAGCAATGTTTACTAATATTAAGTGTCACTTTAAAACTATTTTTCTGAATATACTGGAAACTAACCTGATGAAGACATTAGCAAGGACTACTTTGAAGGTAATTTCTGAATTTATTTTTGGGGTGGAAATTATCTCTGAAAATCAACTAAAAAGCTGCAGATGGTCAAGCTTTGTGCTGATCTGTAC
The DNA here is from genome assembly GCA_004027735.1 of Carollia perspicillata. Classification (NCBI taxonomy): domain Eukaryota; kingdom Metazoa; phylum Chordata; class Mammalia; order Chiroptera; family Phyllostomidae; genus Carollia; species Carollia perspicillata. Next base: position 20,116 of record PVKM010007115.1, on the reverse strand, counting down.
ATTTAACACTGTCTTCTCATCTTTTCCCATCTATCTACTATTGGGATCTCTATTCAAGCACCTACAGGGCCTAGGCAGGTGCATGATGCGAAGCAGTACAGCCGTGCAGCAACCTGAAAAGTCAAGTCTAAATATGAACTGGACAACTGTGCCTGTGTTCCAGCTGCCGACAGCCAGAATGGTCACATGAAGGAATTTTTAAAGAGAAGCCAGAGATTTAAGTTTTTGTGTGAAATATACCAATCCTAAATGTTTCCGAATAAGGCAGTTATTCTCAAACTTTAATGAGCACACCGATCCTCCGTAGATCTTGTTAAAGTGCAGATTCTAACCCAAGTCTCAAGTGGGGCCTGGGATTCTGCATTTCCAGCAAACTCCCAGGTGATCCAAGATATTGATTCATGAACCACATTTCAAGTTGCATGAAACTAAGGCATTTTTGTTAACATCAGGGAACCGAGCATAACTATTTATCTACAGATCTGACCCCTTTGTGCAAAGCGTAAAAGATAGGACTTGAGCTTTTATCCACTCCCCCCATAAAAACCACACAAAATTCTATTGTTAAAAAAAAACATAGCTAATATTTCTTTTTGGTAGCTGAAGCTGAAGTTCACAACAGGTATTAATGAGGTTTATGTTTGGAGGATTCATCAAAATATCATTTGAGCTGACATTCATTTGAAAATGAATTTTAAATTAATGATTAAAATGGAACATGACTGTTAATAAGAGTTAAATTCATTACTAATGATAGCATTGCACACGAGGTACTAAGGAACAAAATCAAAGAATATTTACTATATTCTTTACTATATATAATACTATATACTATTATACTATATATTACTATAATACTATACTATATATTATTACTATTATTACTATATACTATAATATATATACTATATATTATTATATGCAGGCTGTGGGTAAACGTCGTATTTTTTTCAGACCATAAGATGCACCCAGGTTTTAGAGGAAAATAGGAAAAAAAATTTGAAGCAAAAAATGTGGTACAATATTTAATAACATAAATAACATAATATTTCACCAATGTAAATGTGAAGCTACATTCGGACTATAAGACACACTCCCGTTTCCTCCCAAATTTGGGGGGTATGTCTTATAGTCTGAAAGATACGGTAATTATAGTCCGGCTTCTCCTCTAAAAATGAGAACTATCCTCCCTGCTTTTGTCAAATTGGCCTTTTCCATTGGTTGGCATGTGTTACTCAGATTTCACGTTCATACTCCACCTGCAGCGAGACGCGGCTGTTAGAACCCTACACACCTTGTCGGCACCTGACACAGTGATAGCACCATTGTATGATGGCTCGCCGGGGCCGTATCTAGTTCCAAAGGCGTCCACTTCCACAGCGATGTTCTGCTGCCTCAGTGAGTGTATAAAGTTCTCAATGCTTGACCCTACCGAGTCAAGATAGAAAGAAGCAAGCGTGTAGTAAAACAGCAGTTAAGTAATATTAAAACAAGTGAAATAACATCATTCAAAGCATATCGGCACAAGGACTGCCTACGGATTTCCTTAAAAAGGCAGAATTGATGGTGTGGGACTAAAATCATTCCAAAGTTACTTTACCTAGAGGCTAGGCATTCCCCTTACAGTGTTTATTATAGTTTAAATAGTTAAAAATACTATTTCAAGTCAACATCATAATCTTTGAAGGTATTAATAATCTATTTTCTCAGAAATTTGAAACCTATTTTCTTCCTAGAGCCCATGAATGCACAGTACTTAACAACATTATGAAAAGACCACAGCAAAGGCCAGTCTGTGGCTTGCCCCCGAATCCCCCTTCATTGCTTGGGCAATAAGCTTTAGGGTTTAAGTAAACTTGCAAAATGTGTTTCTGAAACAGAGTGTCCAAAGTGTCCAACCTTGTCTGTTTCATTTTTAAATTAATTTTTCTGCTTGACCCCCTAGGTGTCTTCTAAAACATACAGAATTTATTTTTCCCTCACGGTGTACATTGTCTGGGGAATCTTTCCACGAGAACAGCATTTCCAAGTTTCCTGTAGCTCTGTGTTTACCTGTTTTGTTGATGACCAGTAAGCGCGTCAGAGGGGTTTGAGGTGGTTGTCCAGGTGAGAGGAAGTACATGTCCGGAGACAGTCCCCAGGAATAACTCTTTTGATAAAGCTCATAGAATACATAGACCAAAAGCTGAGGGCAAAAGCTAATGCCCAAAAGCAGTAATCTGCATAAAGGAAAATGTCAGAGAATTATATTTATGTAGAGCAACTTGTGTAGGTTTTAACATTTGGGCAGATAACAGATGTTGTAATAGAAATAAATTATAAACACTAACCAAATATGGGAATCATGCTTTTCCTCCCCTTTTCTTCTTTCTAAAATAAGATGGTTCTTATGAAGCTATCCTTGGTATTTCTATCGCTTCAAATGCCTCCTTGTACCCCCTCTAAATATTTTATTCGAGCTTATGAAATCTGCCAGTTATGACTCTTAAATCTCTCTCTCTCTAGAGCCCACTCCTTTGCTTTAGCTCAGTCTTGCATTTCTGCTTTTTGGGGCACCACTGCAAGCTGCCGTACCACCGACATCCCGACTTACCACACTCCGAAACTTTCCCCTCTCCCATCCCCGATTTCTATAAATTACATTTTCGCATTCACTTGGGCTCTAAAGCTCAATTATTTTACACTCATCTCTCCTCCATACATCCTTTTTTAAAATGGTGGCAAATTTCAATTTATAACGTCATCATTATTACTTGCCTCTCCTACCTTCTACTCTTCCAGTTTGGACATTAATGATCTCTTTCCTGAGTTCTTTCAATATTGTCCTAAATGGCTCTTTTTCTTGTATCTAGTGTCTGCTGCTCCTGAACCACTTGCCCAGCTGCCCTATTAAGTTTCTTGGCACTCTGTTCTAATTATATTGTCACTTGCTCAAAAAACAAACAAACAAACAAAACAAAACAAAACAAAAAACCTTCAATAGTTCCTTACTGGTCATGAAGTCCAAACTCTCTAACTCTATGTAATCTAGTGTCAAAATTATTTTTACCTTTTGCACACCCTGTGTTGCAATTAACTCCAAGTCATACCAGTTCCCCAGACTCCTGGTGCACCTCCATGCTCAGAACGGCTCTCTGAATTTGTGGAAATTCCTTTCTCTCCTTAGCTAAATATTCTATTTCTCCACACCACATTCATGTAAAGTTCTTTTTCTGATGCTTCTATTTGGACATAATATCTCTCACACTGAACGTAATAGTTGACAATAACGTCTGATTTTGTGCTATGCTTTTTTAGTGTACTTCTAATCACCCTCAAAAGCCGAATCTCATGCCTGATTTATTGTGATCAACGGTGAAGACATTTACCACAGTGTGCTGCAGACATGCTCACACATACTGTCGAATGAATGAGTGTCCTGAGTGGGGAGCAAGGAGGTATACTCAGCGAAGAGACTGAAGCTGTAGAGAACTGTGCAGCTTCCATATTGTGATGTGAAGCCTTGGCCAGGATAGGCCTGGCACAGAGACAAGTCTCTGGGGTAGAACCTCAGTGTTAACTTTCATGTTCTGGTAAACTACTTCGACCTTTTGATAAGAGCAGATGTTGTGTGACATTAAAAGAAAAGCCCTATACTTTATCTGTTTCAATGACATACCCACTTAAGCAATTAAAAATTGACTTCCAGCCCTGGCTGGTGCAGCTCTGTAGATTGAGTACCTCCCTGTGAAGCAAAGAGTCACTGGTTCAATTACCAGTCCCGGCACATGCCTGGGTTGCAGGCCAGGTCCCCACTAGGGGGCGCTCAAGAGGTAACCATACACTGATGTTTCTCTCCCTCTCTTTTTCCCTCCCTTCTCCTCTAAAAATAAACAAAATAAAATTGGCCTCCATGTTAAACAGACTGTATACAGTTGCTGAAATTTATTTTATCTGAGGTTATTGTTTTTTCTCTCTTGAATTTATTTTGAACATGCTGACCAAACATCCCTGAGACACGTGGGTACTCACATGGTCATCAGAGTTTTCCTTTCCTTCTTTAACTTCAGGAAGCGAACCTTTGCCATGGCACAGGTCTGCTGCCTCCAGAGAGCCATGCTGCTGGCTGCTTCTTTTGTCTCTTTCAAGGAAGACAGAACTTGTTCCAGCTCAACAAGGCTTCCTGTGTCTCTTGTCCTATCATTGTGTAACTGTCCCCAAATTCCAGTATCTATAAAATGTAAAATCAGTAATTTATAAAGTGCCATTATAGATGTGCATGATTTTGACTTTCCTGTGATCATCTTTTCACCACAGGGGGTCAGAGTAGAGTCTTGGACAAAGACAAGTAATCTAATTCCTGGTTTTACTTGAGCAACTAATTGCATCTATTCACTGCAAGAGATAAACTGTCTTAATGCTTCTCACATGGAAGAGTTAATACATAAGATAGAAGTCATGTCTTTTGGAAGAAGAACCTAGAGAAATCGATCAACTCTAGACTTTCAGAAAGCTATATGAACATTAAAAGGTAAGTATAGCCACCAAGAAAAGATATCAAATGTATAACTGCAAAAAGGATTTAAAAAACCCACTTGGTCTAGCAGGGAAAAAAAAACAGGAAATGAAAAAGTACAGAATGTACATGGGATGACAGTAAACCAGAAACAAGCAATTATCTTAGTCATTAGAGAGAAAAGGCAGAGCACTTTCCAACATGTGACAATCTGACTGTCAGAAAACCTTTCAACAGCAACAACGGAACCCTGAGGCCATTGAAATGATATCATCAAAGTACTGTAAGAAAATGAGCTGTCAACCTACAACTCTGTTTCTCTTCTCTATGGCTCTTAGACACAAGGAATATTGTAATCATGTATTTGTTGACTGCTCCAAGAGGATCTAGTCTTCAGCACTGTGGTATTCCACACGCTCAGTAAAATGCACAGTACAAAATAGGGAATTCAGGATGGGAGACCAGCATTTCTAGCTGCTTTACATTTTCCCAAGACCAGACTAAATCATTACACTCCAAAAGCATATCGTTTCATCACTCAAAGTATATTTTCAAGATAAAGTATTCCAGAGAAATATAAAATTCAAATCTTTTTTTTACCTGATTCATCAATAGCTGATTTTCCTTCTAATCTCAAGAACACCTCATTCAAAGTTGTCATGGAAACACCGTAATTCTCAATGCCTTGGGTAGAATACCTATCAAGATCCCTGTAAAGGTCTAAAAGAAGACACAAAAATGCATCAAAAGAATAAAATGTGTAATGAGATTGATAATAACTATATTTAAAATATGGAAAATATTTGTGATAGACCAGATGCATTTATCAGTTATGATACAGACATTCCCTTAGTTATAAAATAATCTATACTGTATGTTAGTTTCCATGACTTCTTGAGTATAAAATTTTAAACATTTATTTTTTCATTCTTAGAAAACTACATGTGTGAGGAATTTTGAAATAAATTATTATTTTTATTTAATTTGTTTTTAAATAGTTAATTATTAGATTATAGAGAGTGTTATGGATGGACTGAATGTGTCAACCCAAAATTTATATGTTGAAACCCCCATTATATAAGAAATATTTTCTAGAAAGTAGAGATTCATACTTTGCTGGTAGGAATAACTGTTAGGCAATACAGTAACAAATGCAAAAGAACTAATGTTATTGTAGCATCAATGTAAATCATTCTGTGGTCTCTACATTCCGTTACCTGGAAATTTGTTTGTCCTTTCCAAAGGCAAAATATATACCAGCTTTTCTTCACTTTGTGCTGTTAATTTGGCATCAGGGATGTGCTGTTTAACAAGGGATGTTATAGTGTCTGGATCACACATTTCATTCAAATGCAAACTAACATTGAAAAAGAGTAAAGTTATTTTTCTTGAACACAATCTCTTCAAACAATTGTAGTATGTACTTGTCCTCTCGTTAACATTTATAAGACAAAACTCATATAAACTAATGGAAGAAGCAAAACACGAAATACTAATATAGTCCAAGCCATGTAATCTATATCACACTACAGGGGACCTGGTGTCAGGGACATTAGAGATGGAGCAGGTGACTCAAGGATGGCTATTTGGAGAAAAGAGAGCTCGGGCTGGATCTTAGTTGGGGTAGGGTGGAGGGGATGCCCAATTTTGTTTCCATCTGTTCAATAACTCAACTTTGAATTCTCCCCTCACAGTAGAGTAGTATGAGCTCTGCAAAAACTAGTACTTGAACCTGGGGAAGATAAAAACGGAGGTAATTTGGTATAGTGATTTAGAATAGGGTTTTATCGTTCCACTGATCCATGCTTCAGAATGCATTTCATGGCATTTCATGTCACTGAGCATCGGTTTTCTCATCTGTGAGGTTAAACAATACTAACCTCTGAAAGAATTTCAAAATACAGAATAAACAATGTATGAGACAGCACAAGGCCTCGCACTAAGTAAACCCTCATTATATATTTGCTGATTGTATCAATTTTTCTTGGTCCAAAGTTAATTCAAGTCATAGCTGGTCTGCCTTTTAATGAGGACATATAAAGTTCTTCATGAAATCACTGGATTTTAGAAACCTCATTATTAGTCACATGCATTGAAATTGCCTGAGGCTGTAGAAGGCTGAGCATATCAAAATTGACTTTGATGACATGAACCTAAAACAATCAATTTTAGAAAAAGCTGTTCTGTGTTTACAAGGGCCTGTGCTAAACACTCTCCAGGATACCTAATAAGAATACAGAGCCTTCTGTAAAGGAGCTTGTGCCATGACATCATGCAAGTATAACAGAAGCCAGAGTGTTATAAAATACGTGAGGGAGGAGAAAGTTGAATTAAATCAATTAAGCACTTTGCACTTGGTCAGTTACTCATTTGTTCAATAGTTTTATGTCTTATATGCAGAGCAAGTATTATTACTGCTATGCCATAAATGAAGTTACTGAGATTCAAGCAAGTTAATTAAGCTGCCTAAGGCAACAACTTAAAACAATGCCTTCGGGGTTCCAGAAGAGAGGATGCTTCTCAAGGAGAAAACAGTCAGAACAGACCTTCAAGATGAACAAGACGTAACCCATGGTTTGACGGCGGGAGGAGGACATGTTTAACAGGTGCCCTGTCTCAGGCAGAGATGAGACACTACAGTGTGGAACCCACTTAGGGAACAGTGAGCGGGCCCTTCTAGTCAGAAGGTACGGATTCAATCAGGCTGTACCCAGCAATCCTGATGGAATGGCAGATCTGATCAGGTTAAACACCCGGAGTGAATAATGGAGGCAGGGGGCAGTTCATTTAACCACTGAAGATAAAATGATTTGAATTATTTTTAAGAAATATTAGTATTTGGGGGAAGTATAGGGAATGAGTCGTATTACACTTGCAATCTTGGTCCGAAGATTCTACCACTTATAAATCACATGAGATCGGGCAGATTATTAAAATGATCTGACTGGCAAAGGAGAATAATAATACCATCCTAAAGTTATCTGGAGGATTGAATATGATTGTGTGAGCATTCCACCTGTCAATATCTCAGCAAGTACCTACAACATAGCCAATACTTAACAAGTGATAGACCTGACTTAATACTGATAATAACTATGATCTGGAAGAGAAGGAGACAGAAAGATGTGAAGGAGAAAATGAATTCAGGGGGAACCAAGAAGAGACTATTGAAAGAGTCAAAATATACCACAATAAGCATCCAAAATATGATGATGGAAAGACCTGGAATATAAATGCACCTCTTTTTAGCAAACAAGGTGCTGTGAAAATATTTTCCAGACATTTTATCTAATTGTAGCTTAAGCCTATTTTAATATACTAATGGGCTTGTTTTTGCTTTTTTGACAACATACTAATATTGACATCGCCTGTGCTCAACATTTCCGACACGTTCCAATATGTCTCCAACTAGAAGCTTCTACCTTAAATGGTAGCCAATGCCCCACTTCTTCTTCAGGAATAGAGAAGAGCCCACACACTTCAGCTTCCCGTCAGATATGAACACCTTTCGATCTGAGTAGGTAAGACAAAAAAATTAAATAAATTGTATGAAAGCGTTACTTTTCACTGTTTATAAAGGAACAAATCCACTGGTAACTAATGTATTTTAGGAGCATGACCCACAAAAACAGATAAACTCGAATTCTGATCCGATGTAAACCACTTCCTTTGCCGTCCAGTAACTAAAATGATTTGTTAGTTCATTGTCTAGTATATTCAGGAAAATTTTATCACACGTTGAAAGGGTCTGTTTCAAGCCAGCTGACATGCGCACTGAATGAAGCACACTATCTATGTCTGTGAGAGCAGCTGTACAGTGTTTTACAGCCAGTGCAGCAGGGTTGGAGAACTTCCACGGCACGGTGTACTCAGGGACATAGGCGCTCAAAGGGGTGATTCTCCTGTCTCGGCAATTGGGTTGGAATGTATTCCACGCACGCCCCCAGTTTCTCACTAAGATACACGAAAGAAAACCAGCAATGACCGGCCAGGATGTCAGCCTCATCCATGAACTGGGTACTGAAGAGAATGACTCTGTCTGATTTCCTCTCTTTAAGAAGGTTCCACACACGGTGCCTCGAAAGAGGATCCGATCCTGCCGTTGGTTCGTCCAGTAGCAGAATCTACAGCAGGAAAGCACATAAAATCATTTTCCCCTCGCAGGCAACATCCTTTTAAAGGACAAAATACACATAGAAGCTTTTGGAGAAATAGCTTAGCACTTAATTTTTCACAGTAACTGCTTCTTGCTTTTGTTGTTTACAAATGAAGTCTGACCAAATACAATAGTTTGACGGTCTTCAATCTGATTTCACCGGTAATTTGAGTTCCATTTACCTGAGGATCTCCTAAAATGGCAATCCCAAAAGTTAATTTCCGTTTTTGTCCACCGCTTAAATTTTGAGCAAGAATGTCTTGAATATTTTCCATCTCCAAGTCCCGTAAAACACGTTGGACCTAGCCAAATAAAGAAAATTTGGTGTTTATTTGGAAAACACTATCATTTTGCTATTCATTCCAAAAGGCCTTTTTGCCCTTTAGACAATGAACTGTGTAGAAATAACACAAATGCAGTTAGAATTTCCGAGGTAAACAATTTCATCTTCATGGCTGTGGGACATCTAACATGTAATCTACCTCTTGTTCCACTTCCTGTGGCTGAACCCCTTTTATTTTTGCAAAGAGCCTGAGATTTTCCTTCACAGTCAGGAAGCCGAATTGCACATTGGTTTGTGGACAAACTCCAGTGAGCTTGCGGACAGTCTCCAAGTCGGCCGTTTCCGAAAGCAAGTGATTATAGATGGTGACTGAACCTAAAAGTTAGAGGTAGAGAGTTAGCAGCAGGGCAGTGTTCCGTGCTTCAAGATCTTTTTAAATGAAAAACCAATGTGTGTCAATCACTGGAGTCCTTTAAAGGATAGTGTACCTATCTCTAAGGAATACACAGTGGACTAATTAAAAATGTAAGGCTCATAATACCTCTGGTCCAGTTGGGATGCCAACTAAAGCATAAAGCTACTTCTTGGGAAATACTGAAACCACAAAGATTTTCCTAAATGAAGAGAGCATGAATGTATAAAAGAATAACTTGAAGAAACTTCTAAGACTTTTAAATAACCGTGTATGACTGGTAGTTAATGAAACCACTATTGAAATTAACTAACAAGCATAGTTAACTGATGAAATGCACAGTGAATTTATTTGCCCAGGCTCTCTTCTTTGGATAGTCGCCTTCCCACCTGATGTTGGGGCTGACAGTCCACTGAGCATGTTCAACAGGGTGGTTTTCCCAGCTCCGCTGTGACCGAGGAGGGCAGTGATCTGGCCTTCATATACGTCAAGTACCAGGCCTGGAATCATTTCAGAAAGATTACCGTCAGAGCCCCTATAGTAACTTGACGTTCTCTGAAGTTTGTATGAGCTCTTACAACATGGGCATATTTGGCTAGCAACATTCAAAATAAAATCCATCCCCAAATTCTTTCCTTTAAAACTGTATCTGCTATGATAAATAATTTATAGATGTAATGTTACCATGATATATTGTTGTGTGGGTAACCATTTGGGGGATCAAAGCAGTTTTGTCACTAAAGATAGGCTGACGATGATAAAGACGGCTTTAGGGTTAGCGAACGTGATGAGCTGAAAATAAACTACCATACATCTCGCAAACCCGTAGGTTATCAGGGGTGCATCCAACTTTCTAAAGTTGTCATATGGTTTTTCATTTGCTCGGAAGGACACACAATGTGCTCAGACAAAGGGGCGTCATGGGAGCGGGAACGGCTGGTCTTCATCCCCCAAGACAGTACCGCAGTGAGACAGTCTGGGAACCAGCCAGCCAGGTCGACTAGGACATTTTTATTACCTTTCAGCGCTTCTACTTTTTCATGCTTTCCTTTTTTATATTCCTTTTTAAGATTTTTTATTCTGGAAAAAAAGACAAAAATGTTTTGAGGAGATTGTGGCGGTGGACAGAGGGTCGACAAATCAAGTCCCTGAGGCTGTGAGGAGGGCTGGGGACCCTCTCCCTTCGCACAGGCCCGGGGGTGGGGGGGCTGCGGAAGCAGCCAGGGCCTCTCAGTCGAGGCAGCACCAGCGCCCCTAACTTACACTTCCTTCCCACTGCTCTGGGGGGGTCTCGCTCCCTTTTCCTCCTCCCCTGCCTCTTCTTTCTCATTGTATTAACCAGGGAGCAAAGAGGTGAGGGACAGAGTGAACCAGAGAGAAAAGGGGGTGAAAATAACCAGGGAGATGGAGACAGGGTCTGCCATAAAAAGAGCAGGCAGAGAAAGAGAGAAAAGAGTGAGTGAGCATCAGAAAAAAAGAGATAATGAAGACAATGGAAATACGAATATCACTCATTCCTCGATGGTTGTTGCTATCCCGTAAGACAGTAGCGGGTGTAAATGCAGACAACGTGCAAAGACAAAATGCTCTCGAGAAAGAGCGTAGCCCTTCATGAGTGTGCAGCCTGCGCACGGGTGGGTACGAGCCGGCACGGAAGGACGCCTCTGTCTCGTCTCCGTGCGCCCGACCCATCTCCGGTCTCTCACCGGTTTTTCATTTGCACCTGCCTGTCATGGATGTGTTACCTGATGGCTTCTTTCCCGTGGAATTCTGGAGACACTGGTTCAAAAGAGTCACGAGAGGAAGGATCAGAATCTAGTTCGTTTTCAAGGGCCACGGGATCAGCCCTTCGGTGTTGAAACCAGGAGGATTTCAGGAAGAACCAGGGAGAGTGCTGGTGTCCGTACTCAGCTGCAGGAACAGGAGGTGATTAAACATTGGCTCTGCCACCACTGCAAGGGTGACAGTCACTGCAGCAGTAATAGTCGCCTATCAGACCTATCCAGGTCTGATACGAGCACTGACGATATAATTATCCTGAATTGCTTGCAAGCGTCTCTTTTAAAAAAGTAACAATCTAAAGTGTTATGCTAGCACAAATCTTAGAGAGTAATTCTATAAATGAGGTACAGAATACTCTTAGGTCTATTTCAAATGTTTTTAGAAAGCTTGCTAATTTATATTTCACACACTGTGTACATTATTTAACCCAATATATCCCAAACCTTATCATTTCCATATGTAATCAATATAAATATTATTAATAATATCATTTTTATCCTTGTTCTAAATGTAGACAGCTAAAGAAATGCAATGAATGAAATTGCATTGAGTCATAATCATGAATCTACTTACCAGGCAAAATTTTGTCAAAATATAATGTCAACACCAAATACAGAAAAGTATCAAAAACCAACATGAAAAAAGTAGCTATGATTAGGTTTGGGTTGTATGAAGAGTCCAAATGGGTGTTAGCATTCACATCATAGTCCAGATGTATAAGCTGGAAAAAAAAAACAATTCAATGAAAAAACATACATTGAATATTAAAAGGATAAACAGAGCATCGGGAATTATTATTGCCTTATTACAGATGCTGGGCTTGAAATGACAAATAAAATACAATTCCTGTCTGTACAGAGCTCGAAGCCAATTGGACGGCATAATGAAACCATCTGACTTGAAAGCAATTTGGGAAGTTGATGGAAGTAGGAATAAAAGGTTCAGAGACCCACAGGTGGCAGCAGGCAGGTCCTGGGGCAGAAGGAAAACATCGAGGAAGGCCATACTTGAGCTGGGATGCCCGTAGGATCGCATCTGGCTCAGGATGGGGGAAAAGAAGGGCATTCCAGACGGGGGACAGGATTCGAAAGTGAAACCATGAAGGGCGGGAAGGACGGCAGGAGCATTGCTGAGGGCAGCAAGCTACACTGAGTGTTTGTGTAGCCTCACCCTTCATTTAGCACTTACAGTTATGCGGCCATAACTAGGATGAATTTTCTGAGGGAAGGTTCAGTTCCCTTTAAATTGGCCGATCAAAAAATCAAAATGAATTTCTACGGAATTCCTGGTTTTCAAATACTTGTGGTTATATCAAGGGTCACGTTTCCTGAATGTGAAATTAGATGCATCTTCACGGGGACACCCCATTAAAAGTACAAGCAGAACCCATCAGTATTGGAGCATCAGCCAGGACAATAGTTAGTGACAAAAGGAAATGATGCTGAGAGCGAAAAACACCAAAACATGCATCTCCCATCTCTTCAGTATGTATATTTACAAAGGTAGACAAGAAGTGTAGTGTTTAGTACATGTAGCATGAATTATTCGGAGGAACTGTTGTAAATAGTTTGCGACAAATGAAATAATTACATCAGCTCTTACCTGGGCCATCCCAGCCGTGAAAGCAAAAGGGCTAAGGAGACACAAGGTCCACTCCAGCGCGGCAGGAAGGTGTCTGTACAGCGCAGCGAAACCCAGACTCCCCCAAAAGACGGTGAGGAGAAAGAGGGCCAAGCCGGTCATGAAAGGCTTCTTCACCAGGACACTCATCAAGAAGGCTAAAGTTATCTGAGAGAAGAGGAGAACCTCAGGTAGTATGTAACTCTCTGAGAAGCACCAGTAGCATAATAAAAATAATTTTATAATACAAACTATATTTCATCTATCCCCCCAGATACTGTCATATGTAAATACTCAAATATTGCAAACAAACTTAAAAAAAACAGGTGTGGTGAGAGTCAGTGATAAATAACAGAGTTTTCCTTAGAAAGTGGAGGGGGGAGGGAAGGAGGAGGGGGGAGGGGAGCGGGGGCAGGGGAAGAGGCTACATTCACCAACTCACCAAAGACAGGCCATAGAGAAGAAAGAGGATGAACACCACCACAAGGCCAGATAGGACGACAACGTGGGTAGATTTTACAATAAGAGCCATCAAAATCGCCATCATAAAGATGAAGCCAGCGTACATCAAACCCCAGGAGAGCCTTGCACAGAAACAAAGTGTTAGTTCCGAGTGTTTGTTACTCCATCACTTGGCTCATTCATTTGTTCAGCAAATGATCCATGAAGCCTATCATATAGCAACAGTAAAAGGAATACAACAGCTAATAAACCGGGAAACTTCTCTGCTCCTAAAGTTCACGATGCACAGGGGAAGGTGGGCAATAGACAAATAAACAGGTAAATCAGTCAGCTAACTGCAAAACAGGAATGAAACTGGGGGATAAAATGAGACTGATTAGGAGAGGTTTTCAGGGAAACCATTTTTGAGGATTTGTCAGTGCTAGACTTGTTCTTTCGGTTAAGTAATTGCATAAATGCCAGGGACCAAGAACAGATGAGGAAGCAGCACGTGTTTTCTCTGAAGAGTCAGACAGCCAATAGTTCAGACTCCTCAGCCCGTGGGGTCCCTGTTGCCACCACCCAATGCTGGCTTCGGTGGCGCCTATTACACAGATCCTAAAAGCAGTCCCAGAAAACATGCAGATGGGTGTGGCTGGGCTCCAGCCACAGTTTAGTTGTTGACTTTGAAATCTGGGTTTTGTGAGTTTTTATGTGTCATAACACAGGTTTTTTTTCCAATACTTAAACATGTAAAAGGTATTCCTGGTTTGCAGATGTAAAAAGTGGGGGGCATAATTTGCCACCCCGATATAGATGATTAGATAAAGGTTAGATGTAGACACAGGTGTAGACATAGGCAGGGGACACAGATACAGATTTATAGATGGATGTGAAGGTAGGTTATTTCATGTTATAAACGACAAAGAAGCAGGAAGGAAATTCTTTACAGGGGAAAGAGACTAAGTTTTCCAATCATGCAAATCTGGGATCAAGTTTTCTCTGCTGCATTGTAACTATCTGATCCTGAAAGGCAGTTAGTTGTGTGATCTCTTTAAATGTCCTTATCCTCTACTGAAACACAATAAGAGAATAAAATGAAATGTTGTGTGTTAGGGGTTTCCTATGGCAATAGGTCTATAGCATGTCCACAATGAACACTTAGTTTTCTTTTAGTCCAAGTGGAAATTGCCACCACGTTTTGGGAAGTCTTGCCTAATGGTGATAATTCCCTTTGCACAAGATACTTCCATTCATCTGAAATTGTTTATTTCTGCCCTCTATAAATCTCTTCTTAATTTCATCCATACCCCGTATAAACAGAATGCCACAGTCTTTTCTTATGGCAGGGGTCCTATTTTTTAATGCTTTGCCACCAGATTTATTCGATTTCTCTCTCTCTCTCTCTTTTTGTATTGGTTGCTTTTCTCTGATGCTCTGTTGATTTTTGTGCTTCTTTAAAAATACAACAACCAACCCTGGCTGGTGTGGCTCAGTGGATTGAGTGCCAGCCTGTGAACCAAAGGGTCACCAGTTCAGTTCACAGTCAGGGCCCATGCCTGGGTTGTGGGCCAGGTCCCCAGTAGGGGGCACGTGAGAGGCAACCACACAATGATGTTTCTTTCCCTTTCTTTCCCCCTCCCTACCCTCTCTCTAAAAATAAATTTTAAAAATATTCAAAAATTACAGTAGCTAAAATTTCCTTCAGGATCGAATCCTGCAATTTTAATACAAAAAGAGACCCCAGAAAAAGACTCCAAATTCTAGCCCAAATCAGCAATGCATTTCCTCCACTTTTTGCAATCAGTTTATTGAACATTTCTGGAGGAAAAATAAATTTGCTATAAAATGGCAGCATTAAAAATGTGTGGTCTTCCTACTCAACAGTATCTAATGTTCTTTTAAAGACTACATGGCATATATCTACCACTATTCTATATGTCCTACAAATCTTATTGAACATGGAGAATAACATCACTGTATAAAAGGCACATTCAAACCACTCCTATCTGAGTCCGGAACGTATGCTTTTACTACTATACGTCTCAAAAACATACTTTGGCTAAACTCATTAAAAATTTTGTTGCTAACTAGTTCCCTAACTTATATCTCTCAGACCATACTACTTCCCAATACTGAGGGTGAATTCACTTTAAGTACATTAATTTCACTTTAAGTACATTTCTTTTTTGATCCTCATGACCAAGAAGAGATAGATATTATCATCAGTGTTTAACAGAAGAGAAAACCAAGGTTTCAAGGCATCAGGTAGCTTGTTCAAGGTGGTAATGCTCAGAGGGAGGTGGTCAGTGGCTTTCTGCCCCCCAATCCTGTTCTCACCACTCTGCTCTACCTCCACCAAAGAAAGCTCTGTGCTTAAGGACATAACATGTTTTTTTTCCTTTAGTGTCATAAAAGTAAGAATTCATTCAAGGTGGGGTCAAAATCAATCACCCTTTCTAATAAAATATCTGATATATTTCATCAAGCATTAGAAGTCATATATATATATATGTAGGTATTCACCCATCTATAGTAACTAGCAACTGAGAGTCATCCTTTTACTGGTTAGTGATCTGGGTTTCAGTAATCTATAGAATTAGATTTTCTTTAATTCAGTGAGGTATAAAAAGTATCATTTACCAAGCTTACAAGTCCGTCTACCTCATTCATTTATAACACACTCCTTTATGAAAGCCACCGAGTTTCCATATGATACTTTATAGGTTTGCAGAGTCCAACCAACTTGCTCTGTTTATGCTGCGTGACGCACTAGCACTGTGATTTACCAGAATGCTGACTCTCGGAGTCCCATCATTGTCATCAGTGACTTAATGTACTTCCTTTCTTGCGCCACATTGATGGATACATAGTATATGAACGTCGAAAAAGAAATAATGCAGAAGAAAATGAAAACATCTGTCGCAACTCCTGCTTGGGCAACAAAAGGTAATGTCTTCATATTTATCCCAGTAACTGACATGAGCTGTTCCATCACCGAATGATTTGTTGTGATCTAAAGAAAGATGTCAAAAAACCAATTGTCATTATGGAGCTAATCGTAACCTCATGCATTTTCTCTCAATTATAAGAAATTACATGCATTCCACATTTAAATATACGTGCATGTCATGATCTGTCCCCACGAAGTTCCTGCCACACTCCATTCTCTCTCTTGATTCCTCATAGTATCCCTACCTACTGTCTTCACTGCCCAGAATTCTGCTCAGTCTCGAAGTCTCAGCTGAAATGTCACTTCCAGTGGCAAGTCCTCTCTGATATTTCTTATCAGAGTATCTTCGGCTTCAGTGTTTGCCTGGCAGACCACTTATAATGTCATGATAGAATCTAAACTCTTATTATGACTATGTATCCATTGCTTTCCCCTCAGTCTTCACTAACACTGGAGAAAAGCACCCACGTCCTACTTATTTCCTGCTCCTCAGCGCTTAGTGTGATGGTCTAAACACAGTCACGCACCACGTAACAGCATTCTGCTCCGTGATGAGCTGCACATGCGACAGTGGTCTGTCACTTCACCCAGGGACGCTGCCGTCCCAGTATCACTGTGTGTAGTGGGGCAGGACCGCCTCGGAGTTGTTCAGTACATTGTGCCAAATAAAGTAAGGGAACAAATTGATTAAATATAAGATAGGACAATTCATAAGATAACCATCCATCCAAACTTAACTTACAATTCATTTGTTTTTTTAACTTCATACTCACTTCTATGATAGCGGCATTAATGGCAGCTTGAAAAGCTATAAAGCCTTTCTCCCAGAACATCGAGACTTTACACGTGACTTTGTTGTCTGTTGTCTGGCAATGAGCTTTAGAAAAGGAAGAGCACAGCATAAACAATTAGGATGGGACGGGACGACTGTGGCCATAGGGAAAATAAGAACTTCCGATGTTCCAACGTGCACCCCAGGTCCACAATAATATAAAGAACGGCACGGCTTTCCGGTGAGGTGTGCAATGCACACGCAAGGACAGTACACTAGAGCGGCTTTGTGAATATGAAGATCAGTTCTCAGCCAGTTTCCATTTGGTCTTATAATTCTCCCCATTAGCCAGGAACATTTTGTTGAGCTTTGCTGTTGCTTGTGCCAAAAAAGCACTGCATTTTATGTACAACATACACATACTTTATGCACCTACATATGTTATAAACTACATATGTATGTTTATCTGTTCTCACATAAGCTTCCTTGTGACTAATCCCATAATAGCAAAAAACAAAAAAAGGAAAGCTACCTGAATGGTCTCTGTGTTCCTTCATTCCGGGGATTCTCTCTCCCCAGAAAAACTTCAAATGATATGAGAAGTTATCATTAAAGATGACTTTCACCGCATCTATGGAGTAGTTTAAGTCCAATTCACTCATGCTTTTTTCATCAGGCCAGCCCGTGATCATTCTTCCTGCCATGCGAGAGAAGGGATTAGTTATGAAAGCCTTGTGCGTGGTCCAAAGATAGCAGAGCATGTTCCATTATGTTAAGTTATGTTAAAGTTGTCTCTCCACCGAAGGCAGTGCTGATCATAAGGAAGAGATTCACGCTTGGTGGGTGTGGGGCTGAGGTGGGGGGGCAGTGAATTCTACTGCTGTAGATACAATCAGAAGTGCTGTGTGGCAATCCCTTTTGCCACAAACAGATCGTGCCTTTCCAAATGAACTATTTAACCAATAATTTAAAGCACGATGAATTTGGAATATTAACAGTCCCAATGCATACATTTAAACTCACGTATACATGGCCCTACCTAAAGTTGCAATATATACGACATTTATAAATATATCCTATAATTGTAATATACAGCGTGGGGCAAAAGTAGGCTTACAGTTGGTAGATATGCATAACACACAGTTTATTCTTTTATTATTATTTATTAATTACCACTTTCGACATGAACAACTGTAAACCTACTTTTGTGCCAGCCTGTATATTTCCATTCGACAATGGTGTCATTATGGCCAAACTCCAAAGCCAGCATTAAATTGTTAAATTCGGGGAGTCCTTTCTCAAGAGACTTTGTTCGTTGGAGACTATGTGATGTAAATGAATGACTCTTGCTGACCAAACTCAGGCCATCCAGGCCATGTCTGGATTCCACTGAATGTATCCACCTGGTGCAATTCAACATGTTCTATTGTCCTCGGTGTTTCCTGCCATCTGGCTGCCAGAGCAGAGGTTTAATGAGACTCAGGCCCCATCCTTTGGGCCAGTCTATAGGTGGTGGCGTATTCTTTGATCAGCACCATAATTTCTGATTGTCTCACTTTTTGCGATATTAGCAGCCACTGCCACTCAGTGCCTAGACCCATTAATTAATTCAATAGTTTCCAAATGAGGATGTTTTATTTCCACCCTTTGTTTTTCATTTACTAGTAGAACTAGTAGAACATGTTTGATGGAAAGTAGATGACTTTCCATCATCTGTTTGGTTACCTGATAGTGCAGTTCACATAAGATACATGCTGGTATTTCCCCTTTATTTACAAGTTTTCATACCAACTGATTTCCTATCATCCTCTAAAGGCAAACATTTAACAATATTATTATGAAAACATGCATGTAAATGTACACTGAGTGAGTGTCAAATCATTGTACTTATTCTTGTGAAGCTTTCCATATGCCTGGACCAGTGGGAGTCTCTTTAAATTGACTGCTGAGGGTTTTTTGTTTTTCGTTTTGACACAACCTATCGCTGTCATGGCTTCCTAGCTCTCTAGAAGGTCAAGATTCCTCAATCTGTAACCCTCCTCTCCCAGATCCCTGCATCTCCTTTCTTCCCATCTCGAGACTCCCATGTTTCAAGGACACAAGGGTGAGAGAATTAGACTATTCCCTAATGGCTTATTTGGTATATCCCACTTTACAGACATAACGGCCTGGGAATAGCATTCTGACACCACACCACCAGTCCACTCACTGAAAGTGGGTTCGGTCCTTCTTGCATTGGCCCCCTCTGCCTGCAGTGGCTCCTGGTTTGTTCTTAAGCAGTTTGCATTTTCCTCGCAGGCGCATCAGACACCCTACAGCAAGCCTGTGGTTGTCAGGGCTTCTTCCCCACTCACTCCCATTCTGGGGCTCCAAGAAACACCTTATTTTCTATTTTGTTGTAAATATTGCCCACTGTTTGTTGGTTTTACTGTTTAATTTCTTTCTCAATTGTTATGTATTTAAAGAGATGAGAAAATCATGCTGTCACCATTGGCTAATCTTTTCAGAATCTTCTCACAACATACATTTGAATAATCCTCCACTATTTCCTTTTAATGTGGACTCCACAAAGGAAAACCTTTTTGACATAAAATTTCCTAAATAGGAGACTACTATATAGAGTAAGAAAATCTCCTCGATATTGAAAAGGAATAGACATTAATGTTGTTGATTAAATCCAGAGACTTAAACATTTAACACAGTTTATCAAGGAAATTCCAAAACGAATTTGTGTATTTCACAAATAAGGAGATTACCATGAATTTCTGGAGGACACACCTTTAATGAATGGGGCTGAAGCCACTTTGTTCATGATCTCCTGAGTTGTTTTGGATTCAGGTGCAAATGCAATAACATAATCAGAATCATTAAAGTTATCTACACGTCCCAGGTCCATTGCAGGAATTTGAGGAAAGTTATTAGCTTGATGTACATTGGAAGACAACACGTATGCAAATAATGCTAGAAGAAGTGAGAAAAACCATTCCTACACAGCAATGAGAAAAAAATGAAGCAAATCAATACCAGTTCAACCTCAGATTAATCCTCCCAAACAGTTTAAAACACTTAATTTTTAATGTAGTTTGGATTCCATTTTTTCCTCTCCCACTTTTTAAATGTCCCAATTTTCTTTAATCTGCATATTTTAAAATATGCACATCATCTATCAGAACAGAATTGTAGCATCAGTTCCAATTATAGT
>PVKM010007114.1:0-42295 GCA_004027735.1 Carollia perspicillata | reverse complement strand
AATTTTGAGAAAGAAAAACAATGTAGGAGGGATCACAATACCTGATACCAAACTGTATTACAAGGCCACTGTAATCAAAACAGCCTGGTACTGGCATAAAAACAGGCACATAGACCAATGGAACAGAACAGAGAGCCCAGAAATAAACCCAAGTCACTATAGTCAGTTAATATTCGACAAAGGGGGCAACACCATAAAATGGAGTAAAAATAGTCTCTTCAACAAATGGTGTAGGGAGAACTGGACAGCTAGGTGCAAAAAAATGGAACTCAAGCACCAACTTACACCATACACAAAAATAAATTCAAGATGGATAAAAGACTTAAATATAAGTCGTGACACCATTAAAATCCTAGAGGAGAACATGGGCAGGAAAATCTCAGATATCTCACGCAGCAACATTTTCACTCATATGTCCCCCAGAGTAAGGGATATTAAGGAAAGAATAAATAAATGGGATCTCATTAAAATAAAAAGCTTCTGCACAGCTAAAGAAAATGGCATTAAAATAAAAAGATACCCAACGATATGGGAAAACATATTTGCCAATGATACCCCAGACAAGGGTTTAATCTCCAAAATATACAAAGAATTTATACGACTCCACACCAAGAAGACAAGTAACCCAATGAAAAAATGGACAAAGACTTGGACAGGCATTTCTCCAAGGAGGGCATACAGAGGATTCAGAGACACATGAAAAGATGCTCAATATCACTAGCCATCAGAGAAATGCAAATTAAAACCACAATGAGATATCACTTTATACCGGTAAGAATGGCCATCATAAACAAAGCAACAAACAACAAGTGTTGGAGAGGTTGTGGAGAAAAGGGGACCCTAGTTCACTTTGTTGGGATTGAAGACTGGTACAACCACTATGAAAAACAGTATGGAATTTTCTCAGAAAACTAAAAATGGAACTGCCTTTTGACCCAGCAATTGCACTGCTAGGATTATATCACAAGAACACTGAAACACCATTCCAAAAGAACCTATGCACCCCAATGCTCATAGCAGCACAATTTACAACAGCCAAGTGTTGGAAGCAACCTAGGTGCCCATCAGTAAATGAATGGATCAGAAAGCTATGGTACATTTACACAATGCAATTCTATGCAGCAGAAAGAAAGAAGAACTCCTACCTATGCAACAGCATGGATGGAACTGGAAAGCATTATGCTAAGTGAAATAAGCCAGGCGGTAAAAGAGAAATACCATGTGATCTCACTTTTAACAGGAACCTAAGCAACAAAACAAACAAGCAAGCAAAATATAACGAAAGACATTGAAATAGAAAATGGGATGAAACTATCCAGAAGGGACAGGGGAGGGAATTTCAGGGAAAAAGGGAGGGGATTATAGGAACAAGTATAAAGGACACATGGACAAAAGCTAAGGGGGACTGAAATGGGAGGGAGGTGGGGAGCTTGGCGGGGGTGGACTGGGATGGGAGTAAACGACAGAAAACTGTACTTGAATAACAATTAAACAGAAGAAAAAAGAAAAAAAAACAAATTGAAAATTGTCTCACTCTCTCAGTTGCTGGGGTGACCCTTTTTTAGGTTGGAATCTGGCCCTTCCACAGCTTCAGGTTTTATTTTCTCACTTGTAAAACAGGGGAATCCTCTGGCTGGCTTTAAACCAGCCAAGCCAGTTCTGCTAGTCTTCCTGGTTGCAGCATGTCAAAAGGGGATGGGTTTCCTTTCTCTCCCTTCCTGTGTTTTTTTTGTGGAGATAGGGGCCAGGTCTGAGCTGCACTTTTCATAGTTGCCTAGCCTCCAACCCAGTGCCTCCGTTCACTGCTAGGCCCCCAATGCCCTTCTTAATCAGGCTTACACCTTTAGTCCACCAGTTGTGCTGTGTTTGAGGTGCACTGATTAGGGGCAACTCACACACCAACTTCTCGCTCTTTAGTGTCCTAAGTATTTTGGACTCCCACAGTCCCTTTTGGGTAGTTGGGCTCCCCCAGTGAGTTAAGTCTTTCTGGGAACTGCTTACTCTCTGAGCCCTGCAGCTCTCCTCTGTAGGGGTGCCTCCGCCTTCTTCTTAGTGAGCCAGTCAGGCCCTGCAGAGTAGGGGTGCCAACTTGACTGAAGCTGTGGAGGTGGGCTGGGATATCTGGGGCTATGGGTGGGCTCGCACCTCTGGAGCCACCTCCACTTCTGAGACAAGCATGCAGTTACCGGGTGGCGATGTTGGTCTCACATTGGCTTCTTGTGCTGCGCCATAGGAGGTTTTGCGGGGAGGGAGGCACAGACAGGGAGTGTGCAGCTGAGGGGTTGGGGATGGGGAAGGAGCAAAAGCTAGGTGTGTCAAACACCACTAGGGTTGCAGGCTTCATTGGGTGCCCTCCACTGCTGTGGCCAGGGTAGGTTAGGGGCACAGCCATGGTCCTGGCAACAGAGGTGGGCCAAGGCCAAGCCTGCAAAGGCTGCATGGGCAACGCTGGGAGAGGAGGGGGTGGCCTCAGTGGGAAAATTCCCTAAACATCCACCGAGTACCTTTTTATGAAAAATTCCTCCTGTTCAAGCCTACCACTCCAAACAATGGCCTGGTCTCTCACACAGCCCAACTCTTGAGCCAGACCAGAGATTATGTCTGAAATTTTCCTTTTCTTTTTTTTTCTTCACTTTTTAGACTATTAACCAAACAGCCAAATAAGTTGCCTGGGCTCATAGGTCCGTGAATATTTTTTATTTCTGGTTCTTTCTCTTTCTACATAAATTAGGTTATTTGCTCCCCAAACAAAGTTCTGCTCTGTGCTGATTTCTCTTTAGCACTTTCAGTCCACCTATGAGTGAAACTGAAGTTTAATAGCAGCCCATTTCCATTATGCACACATATATAAACCACATTGGATATTTTCTTTGTCCATTAGCTGGTAATAAAGAATCTTTCTCCTTTATGCTATCATAGGTGTGAACTGAGAAGGAAGCTTTGGTGCAAAGGTGATGATGATATGGATGTCTGGGCCATATGCTCATTCAGCTTAGTTGTATGTTTTGGCCTTGCTTGTGCACAATGTCTAAATCACCACTTTCAATACAAAATGGATTGCTACTGATCTTTATAACTGTGTGTGTCTGAGAACACTCCAGCATATGATTATTCAATACCCTATGGTCAAATGCCATATCTCTCAGTCCTACTGGCATTCCATAGATATTTTTCAAATGGTTTACAGTTTTCTGATACAGATGGCATGCTATTGCTCCAGATCCTAAGGCACTACTTTGTGAATCTCTTTTTAAAAAATGTTTATTTATTTATTTTTAGAGAGAGGGAAAGGGAAGGAGAAAAAGAGGGATAGAAATATCAATGTGTGAGGTGCCTCTCATGTGCCTCTTACTGGGGACCTCTCCCACAACCCAGGCATGTGCCCTGACTGGGAATTGGACTGGTGACCATTTGGTTCTACTTTGTGAATCTCTTGTTGAAACTTTCCATAAAGTCCACCTGGTAATTTCCATACCCTGCAGATAAACTAGTTACATGAAGGTCATAGGGTTCAAACATAAGAGCAGCTTGCACCACAGCCCAGTTACAATGTAGACCACTTTCCAGAGCTGGGATCCGCTCAAAGCAGGCAATCTTCTCTATTACTTAGTAGATTGGAACAATATACTGCATTGTACAATTTTATGCCCCAGAACCTAAAGAGATACATAAAACATCATGTTTCTATTTTAACAATTAAAATCACAAAATGTAATAATTTGTCCTTCATTACAGAGGACAACCTGACATGCCCTATACCATGGATTCCTAAAGATCTCATTGATGTGGTGGATCCCTTTGCATGGTTTAACTCCCATCCTTTGGAGCTGTTGTGTCCTACTTTGAAACTTCAAGGAACTCACTCTTTTTTATCCTTATGTCTAATTAATACTGAACCAGTGTGATGTTCTGTAAAATGTATGAACAATTAACAACCCTTCAGACTATTTTGCAGCAGAGAATGCAGTTATTACCATAGACTTGGGGAAAGACTATAAATGGATACCATTATGGATTTAATTGTGTTCCCTTGAAATCTACATGAAGCCTTAATCCCTAATGGGATTGTATTTGGGGATAGGGTCTTTAAAGAGATAATCAAGGTTAAAAGATGTTATGAGCGTGGGCCCCAAACTCAATATGATTGGTGTCCATATAACAAGAGGAAGACATAGTAGGAGTATCCACAGACAGAAGTAGGACATGCAAGGACACTGAGGAGCAGCTCTCAACAAACCAGGGTGTAAGATTTCACCAGAAACCAGCCTTGCTGGCTCCTTGCTCTTGAACTTCCAGGCTCCCAAACTGTGAAAAATAAATTTATGTGTTTTTAAAATATATATTATCTTACTTCTTTTCATATACTCTTCCTTTCTTTTGAATTAAAAAAAATTAAATTACATATAATATTACATTACAATATTACATTAGTTTCAAGTGTACAATATAGTGATGGACATTCATATAACTTATGAAGTCTTTGCCCCAATAAGTCTGGTACCATATGACACCATACAAAATTATTACAACATTATCAACTATATAACCTATGCAAGACATTTTAAAAATATTTTGTGCCAGGGTCCAGGCTTGGCAGGTCTCAGGGTCCCCAAAGTATGGATGGTGCCGGTGACAAATGAAGAGTTGGACACATGATTGGATGCTGGAGAATAGCCAGCCTCTGGAGTTCTGACCAAACTCTCAGAGTTTGATTAAGCTTTATTTTTATAGAGATTGTTACATGACATCAAAGGAACAGGTGCATGGCATGATCATTTAAGCAGAAAAAGTCAGTACAGAAATAACTTGGAAAAGTACAGGAAGTTCTATAGATTCAATTATGCTAAACAAAGGTTATTTTGACCAGGAGGGCCATTAATCAGACAATTAGAAATAGCTGTATGTACAGAGCTTTAAATGTCTATTGATGAATAGACGTTTATTAAAGTTCTCAGAATTTGGCATTGGTCAAAAGGATATGCTAGACTAGGTAGTGTTTACGGAAAATTTATTAAAAGGCCTTTGTGGTTGGAGTGTCTAACTTAGCTATCTATCTTCCTATCTATAATCTTTCTTTATGTCCTTGGACTCTAACTACTTTGTAATTGTTCTTATGTGCTTAGTTTGTAATAGTTAACCAGCTTCCTGTGCTTCTTTACTTATCTAATTCTATTAATATATATTCCTGTCCAAGGTATAGGAGGGGCTTTTACTCTATCAACTTTTAGATGTTCAGGGGCTACCCCATCAAGGGGAACTTTTGTTCTCTGGCCAAGAAATCATTTTGTATAACCTCACTGGAATTCTGCGGATCATTGGGCCTGAAATACAGGTGTCTAAAAATCCCATCACCTATTAATAGCAAGGACAGACATGCAATAAGAGATAGACAGGAAATCCAACTACAGTTGCCTCTGCTGTGCAGATACTTCTCATCCATCCTGACCATGTCAAGGATCAGCTATTGGTCAGCTCCCAACAATTTTATTTATTTTATTTTTTAGAGAGGGGAAGGGAAAGAGGAAGACAGGGAAAGAAACATCAATGTGTGGTTTTCTCTCATGTGCCCTCTATTGGGGACATGGCCTGCAACCCAGGCATGTGCCCTAGATTGAGAATCGAACCAGTAACCCTTTGATTCACAGGCTGGCACTCAACCATAGATTCACACCAGCCAGGGCCCTATGCAATATTTCACATCCCTATGATCATTCTGTAACCAACTTATACTTCATAATCCTTTCCTGTTTTTCACCCGTACTCCCAGCCCCCTCCCATCTGGCAAAAGTCAAAATGTTCTCTATATCAATGAGTATGTTTTCTATTCTGTTTGTTCATTTATTTTGTTTTCTAATATCAACATATAAGTGAAATCACATGGCATTTATCTTTCCCTATCTGATTTATTTCACTTAGCATAATACCCTCAAGATCAATTCATGTTATTACAAATAGCAAGGTTTCATTTCATTGTATATATGTGCCATTTCTTTTTTATCCATTTCTTTCTTGATGGACACATAGGTTTCTTCCACATGTTGGCTACTGTATATAAGGCTGCAATGAATATATTGGTGCATCTATCTTTTTAATTTAGAGTTTTGAGTTTCTTCAGATAAAAACCCAGAAGTGAAATAGCTGAGTCTTTCTTTGTGTCTTGTTTTAGCCTGTGTGTTTTTTTGTTTTGTTTTGTTGGCTTTTATTTGTTTTTGTTTTAGGGGAATTTTGGGGTTCTTTCTCTTTTTCCTTTTTTTTTTCTCAGTCCCTCTACCATCCCAACAGGCCACCACCCCCACAGCTGTCATCCTGCTCTCGATATGAGTCTGTCACGATTTCGCTTGTTAGTTCAGTTTTTTCATTAGATTTCACATGAGTGAAATTATATGGTACTTGTCCTTATCTGACTAGCTCATTTCACTTAGCATAATGCTCCCAGGTCCAACCATGCCATATCAAAGGATAAAATTTCCATCTTGTTCACAGTCAAGTCGTATTCCATTGTATAAATGTACCACAGATTTTTTTTTATTAAATAATCTACTGATGGACACATGGGCTGCTTCCAAATCTTGGCTGTTGTAAATAATGCTAAAATAAACATAGGTTCATATATTCTTTCAAATTGGAGTTTTGGGTTGATTTGGATAAATCCCCAGAAGTTGAGTCAGTAGGTAATAAGACAGTACCCTTTTATAATTTTTTGGCACAACTTCATACTGCTTTCCACACTGGCTGTACCAATTTGCATTTGCACAAAAGTGCACAGGGTTAACTTTTCTCTATGATATCAGCAACACTTGTTTATTTATTCATTGATGATATCTACTCTGACAGGTATTAGATGTAAACTCGTTGTTTTAATCTAAATTTCTAAGATGATTAGTAATATTGAGCATCTTTTCATTTGACTATTGGCCATCTGATGTCCTATTTAAAGAAGTGTGCAGTCAGGTACACTGCCCCTTTTTTAATGAATTGTTTTTGTGCATGTGTGTGTTGAGTTGTATAAGGTTTTTATTATTATTTTTTATTGTTGTTTAAGTACAGTTGTTTCCAGTTCCCACCCCCACTTTCCCTGGACAATTCATCCCCACCTCCCACCCTCAATCCTACCCACCTATGGCTTTGTCCACTTCTTCTTTATACATGTTCCCTGAAGATCCTTCTCCTTCTTTCCCCAATATCTCCCTTCCCCTCCCCTTTGGTTACTGCCTGTTCTTTATTTTGATGTCTTTGGTTATATTTCACTTCCTTATTTGTCTTGTTGATTAGGATCCACTTATAGGTGAGATCATATGGTATTTGTCTTTCATTACCTGGCTTATTTCACTTAGGATAAAGCTCTCCAGTTCCATCCATGCTATTACAAAGGGTAGGAGCTCCTTCTTTCTTTCTGCTGCATAGTATTCCATTGTGTAAGTGAGCTTTTTAATACATTTTTTATATTAATCCATTATACAGATATATCTGCAAACATATTCTCCTATTCACTAAGTTGTCTTTTTATTTAGTTGATAGTGCCATTTTTTATTGTATTTTTCACTACCATTTAACCTCTTGAAATCCTCCCCCCTACAATCAGTGCACTGTAATCCATATCCATGATTCCTTTTACCTTTCAGCACAGTCTAATATACCCCCACAGTCTAACTGCCTAATGTACCCCCGAATAATTGTCATCCTGCTCTTTATGAGTCTCTTTATTTGCTTATTAGTTCAATATTTTCATTAGATCCCACATATAAGTGAAATCATATGATATTTGTCTTTCTGTTACTGGCTTATTTCACTATCATAATGTTCTCTAGGTCCATCCATGCTGTCACAAAAAGACAATGTTTCTTCTTTTTTATGGCCAAGTAGTATTCCATTGTGTGGAATAAATACCCCATAGTTGTTTTATCCATTCATCAGTAGATTACCCTTGGACTGCTTCCATATCTTGGTGATTGTAAATAAAGCTGCAAGAACATAGGGGTGCTTATGTCCTTTTGAATTAGTGTTTTGGGTTCATTCAGATATATTCCCAAAAGTAGGATCACTGAGTCAAAAGGCAGATCCATTTTTAACTTTTTAAGGTATCATACTGTTCCCAAAGTGGATGTACCAGTCTGCATTCCCATCGAGTGCAAAAAGATTCCCTTTTCTCCACATCCTTGCCAGCATATATTTGTTGATTTATTGATGATGGCCATTCTGACAGGTGTGAGATGGTATCTCATTGTGATTTTAATTTGCATTTCTCTGATGATTAGTAACATTGAGCATTTTTTCATATTTCTATTGGCCATTTGTATGTCCTTTTTTGAGAAGTGTCTATTTAGGTCATTTACCCATAAATTAATTAGATTTGTTTTTGGTGTTGAGTTTGGTATGCTCTTTTTTTTTATTTTAATTGTTATTCAAGTACAGTTTTCTGTCATTTACTCCCATCCCGGGCTGGTATGCTCTTTATAATTTTTAGATATTAAGTCCTTATCAGATATATTGGCGAATATGTCCTCCAATTCTGTGGGTTGTCTTTTTATTTTGTTGATGGTCTCTATTGATGTGCAAAAACTTTTTAGTTTGATGTAACCCCATTTGTTTATTTATTTTTTTTGTTTCCAGTACCTGGAGAGACATATCAGATAAAATATTGCTATGAGCAATGTCCAATATTTTATTGCCTATGTTTTTCTCTATGATTCTTAAGGTTTGACATCAAACATTTAAGCCTTTAATCCATTTTGATATATTCTTGTGTGTGGTGTAAGGAGGTGGTCTAGTTTCATTTTTCTGTACATGTTCCAGTTTCACCAACACCATTTATTCAATCAACTGTCTTTAACCCCTTGTATGTACTTGCTTCCTCTGTCAAATATTAACTGACTGTAAAGGTGTGGGTTTATTTCTGGTATCTTTATTCTGTTTCATTGATCTATGTGTCTGTTTTTATGCCAGTACCATTCCATTTTGATTACTATGCCCTCATAATATAGTTTGATATTAGGTACCATGATTCTTCCAGCTTCATTCTTCTGTCTCAGACTCATTGTTGCTATGCTTATTCTGGTTCCATATACATTTTTTGAAATATTTGCTCTAGTCTATGGAATATGACATTGGAATCTTGATAGGAATTATGTTGAATCTATATATTGTTTGAATCTATATATATTTGGACAGCATGGAATTTTAATGATGTTAATTCCTCTCATCCATGAACATATGTGCTTCCACTTATTTGTATCTTCATCAATTTTTTTCTTCAGTGTCTTATAATTCTCCTAGTACAGATTTTATATCCTTTGTCAGAATTATAATTAGGTATTTGATTATTGTGAAGCAATCTGACTGGGTTTGTTTTCTTATTTTCCCATTCTGTTTGTTCATTATTGGTATATAAAAATGCAACTTATTTCTGGACATTAAGTTCGTATCCTCCTACTTTGCTGAATTCATTTTTTAATTCTAGTACTTTCTTAGTAGAATCTTTGGGGTTCTCTATGTACCATATTATGTCATTAGTAAATAAAGACAGTTTTATTTTGTCCTTTAAAAATTGGATGAATTTATTTCTTTTTCTTGTCTGAGTGCTATGGCAAGGGCTTTTAATGCCATGTTGAAAAAGAGAGGTGAAAGGGAACATCCCTGCCTTGTTTCTGGTCTTAAGGCAACTGCTTACAGTTTTTGCCCTTTGAGTATGATGTTGCAATGGGCTTGTCATAACTGGCATTTATTATGTTTATATGTGTTTTCTCTATTCCCATTTTGCTGAGAGTTTTTATTATAAATGGGTAATGGATTTCATCAAATGCTTTTTCTGCATCTATTGATATGATCATGTGGTTTTTATCCTTTATTATATTTATATGGAGAATCACAATTATTGATTTGCAAATGTACCAACCTTGCATTCTCAGAATAAATCCTACTTGCTCATGTTTATGATCTTTTTTATGTATTGCTGTATTTGATTTCCTAATGTTTTGTTGAAGATTTCGGTATCTATGTTCATCAAAGTTATTGGCCTTTATTCTTGCATAGGGTCTTTATCTGGTTTTGGAATTAAGGTAATGATGATTTTATACAATGAGCTTGAGAGTTTTCCCTCCTCTTGAGTTATAAAAACAATAATTTGAGAGTGAGTGGTGTTAGTTCTTCCTGGAATGTTTGGTAAAATTTACCTGTGAAGCCATACGTCCCAGGCTTTTGTTTGTTGGGAGGTTTTTTTTAATTATTATAGTTTCAATTTTATTAGCTCTAATCTGTGTTTTCAGATTCTCTGATTCTTACTGATTAACTTTTGGAAGATTGTATGTTTCTAGGAATTTATCCATTTTGTCTAGGTTGACTGATTTAATAGTATATAGTTTTTTATAATGTTTTGTTACTATTCTTTATATCTCTTTGGTTTCAGTTGTTATTCTCCTCTTTCACTGATGTTTTTATTTATTTTGGTTCCCCACTCTCTTTTTTTTCTTGATGCATCTGGTGAAAGTTTTTAATATTGTTTGTCTTTTCATTGAACAAGGTCTTGGATTCCTTGAACTTTGTATCACTTTGTTAGACTATTTCATTTATTTCTGCTCTCCTCTTTGTTATTTCATTCCTTCTACTCACTTTGGACTTTGTCATTGTTTTACAAATTATTTTAAGTGTAAAGTTAAGTTGTTTATTTGAGCTTTTTGAATTTTTTTTTGGGATAGACCTGTGATGCTATACATTTCCTTCTTTGATTGCTATGTTTTCCAGATTTTGGATTGTTGTGTTCTCATTTTCATTTGTTTCATGGTACCTTTGATTTCTTCCTTGATCTTGTTGTTGACCATTCCTTGTTTAATAGCATGCTATTTAGCTTCTATGCCTTTTAGTATTTTTTAGTGTGCTTCTTGTGACTGATTTCTAGTTTCATACATTGTGGTTAGAAAAAATGCTTGATGTGACTTCAATCTTAAATTTATGGAGACTTGTTTTGTGTTCTAACCTGTGGTCTATCCTAGAATATGCCCCATGTGTACTTGAAAAGTATATATATATATATATATATATATATATATATATATATATATATATATATATATATATAATTTCCCTTTTTATTGTTTTTCAAGTACGGTTGTCTCCATTTTTCTGCCACCACTTTTACCTGCCCCATCCAACTCCATCTCTGACCCTCAATCTTTCCCTCTTTGGCTTGGTCTATACATCCTTTATACATGTTCTTTGGTGACCCTTCACTTTCTTTCCTCATTATCCCTATCCTGTAGGCCCTCTGGTTACTGTAAGTTTGTTTTTTATTTCAATATTTCTGGTTATATTTTGCTTGTTTGTTTGGGTGACTAGGTTCCACTTGTAGGTGAAATCACATGGTATTTGTCTTTCAGTACCTGACTTATGTTACTTAGCATAATGCTCTCCAGTTCCATCCATGCTGTGGTGAAGGGTAGGACCTCCCTATTTCTTTCTGCTGTGTATTATTCTATTGTGTATTTGTACCATAGTTTTTTGGTCCACTCATTTACTAATGAGCACTTAGGTTGTTTCCAACACTTGGCTATTGTAAAATATGCTGCTATGAACATTGGGGTGCTTAGGTTCTTTTGATTTGGTGTTTCAGGATCCTTAGGGTAGTATGTATATTTTGTTTTATGGGGAGATGTGCTGAAGATATCAATTAAATCCATTTGCTCTATTGTGGTATTTAAGAATGCTGTGTCCTTGTTGATTTTCTGTCTGGAAGATCTATCCATTGAAGTCAATGGTGTGTTAAAATCCCGTACAATGACCGCATTTATGTTGATCTCTCCTTTTATGTCCATCAAGATTTGCTTTACATATTGAGATGCTCCTGTGTTAGGTCCATAAAGGTTTACTAGGGTTACATTTTCCTTTTGGATTGTTCCATTTATCCTTATGTAGTGTCCTTCTGTATCTTTTACTATAATTTTTGTTTTAAAGTCTATTTTGTCAGGTATATTGCTACTCTAACTTTTCTTTTACTCTCCATTTGCATGAAGTATCTTTTTATGCCCCCCCCTTTTTTTTTTTTGCAGTTTGTTTGTCTCTTTTAATATGAAGTGGCTGTCTTTGAAAGTACATATATATGGGTCTTATTTTCCTATCCATTCAGCTACCATATGTCTTTTCTTTGTAAAATTTAAAGAATTTACATTTAAGGTAATTTTTGACATGTACTTAGTGTCATTTTATTGTGATATTAGCCTTTTCTGGTTTTTTTTTTTCCCTTTCACTTTTTCTCCTTCTGCTTAAAGCAATTTCTTTAACTTTTATTGCAGGACTTATTTGTTGTTAACAAAATTTGTTTAGCTTCTTCTTGTCTGAGCAGCACTTTATTTACCCTTCAATTTCAAATGATAGCCTTTTTGGGTAAAGTAGTCTTGATTGTAAATCCTTGCTATCCAACATCCTTGATTATGTCATGCTCATTCCTTCTGGACTGAAATTTTCTGTTGAGAAATTAGATGATTGTCTAATTGGTGCTCCCTTTTAGGCAACTACCTGTTTTTCTCTTGTGGCTTTTAGGATTCTCTCCTTGTCTTGAAATTCTGTCATTAAATATGATGTATCTTGGTGTAGGACTGTTTGGGTCCATCTTATTTGGGACTCTCTTTGTTCTCTGGACTTGTGTGTCTTTTTATTTTACCAGACTAGGGAGGTTTTGAGTCATTATTTCTTCAAATACATTCTTGACCCCTGGTTCACTCTCCTACTTCTGATATTCACATGACCCAGACGTTGTTGTTATACTTCATGTTGTCCCAAAGCTTTCTTAAGGTCTCCTCATTCTTCTAAGTTCTTTTTAAAAAGATTTTATTTATTTATTTTTAGAGAGAGGGGAATGGAAGGAGAAAGGGAAAGAAACATCATTGTGTGGTTGCCTCTCACATGCCCCCATCTGGGGATCTGGTCTGCAACCCAGGCATATGCCCTGACTGGGAAACAAATTGGAGACCCTTTGGTTCACAGCCCGCACTCAATCCATTGAGTTACACCAGCCAGAGCCTTCTAAGTTCTTTTTTTTTTTTTTTCTGCTCTGCTTGGGTGTTTTTCTTTTTATACTATGACTTACAAATCACTGATTCAATCCTCTGATTCATATAACCTATTTTTTACTCCTCCCACTGTATTATTTATTTCAGATATTGCATTTTTTATTTCTGACTGGTCTTTTTTTCATTCTTTTTGTGTCTTTCTTCATGCTGTTGAGAATTTAAGAATGCTGCATCCTTGTTGATTTTCTGTCTGGAAGATCTATCCATTGAAGTCAGTGGTGTGTTAAAATCCCCTACAATGACTGCATTTATGTCGATCTCTCCTTTTATGTCCAACAAGATTTGCTTTACATACTGAGGTGCTCCTGTGTTGGGTCCATAAAGGTTTACTAGGGTTACATTCTGTTTTTGGATTGTCCCCTTACAATCCTTACTGTAAACTCTATACAAGGTAAATTGCTTCTCTCACTTTCACTTAGTTGTACTTCCAGAGGATTCTCTTGTTCATTCATTTACCTTTTTCTTGATATTCCCTTTTTTGCTACTTCTTTATGTTTGTTTTTATGTTTTAGGTAGGTCTACAAAGACTCTGTTGCTGTCTTATATCAGATGTTGCCTGTGACTAGCCCTAGACAATGTATTTGGAGCTATCAGTGATCCACAGCTTCTGTCTCCATCGGCTGGGCCTGAGTGTGTGTGGAAAGATCCAGGCTATGCAGCAAGGTTAGCTTTCATTCACTCCGGGTCCAGTGGAGGTTTGGCTAAAGTCTCAGACATCCCAGATATCTGCCTTGGTTGTTAAATTTAATAACTGATATAATTCTAAGTTGTACTCAACACCCCAGCTTAAGTTCCATAGGGTGGGGCAGAGTAATTGCTGTAGGTGGACTTATTGTTTTCCCTAAGGCTAATGCCACACTGAGGGAAAGCCCCTGCCTGAGAACAATGGCCTCTGCAGTATGGGGAATAATTCACCATAAGGATCTTGACAGCTATTCCTTCATTTCTCTCCCCAGAGCTACCAGCCCCAGACTTTCCTCACATGTCTCTATACATTCTGCCCTCCCTCTGCTAAAGCCCAGGGTGAGTGTCTGCATATGGAATTTTGTAACTTTGTGTGTCCCCAGCTCACTCTCCCTGGTGGACAGAAACATTGCTGCCTTTCACAGCTGGATATTATTTGAGATCCTTTCCTGGATCTGGTGCTGTAGGCTGGGTGGGGAGCCCAGCTATGGGTTTTGAAGTCACACTTCTGAGGAGGAACCCCCTGGCCACTGAAATATCTTCCCAGAACTTCAGCTTTTGCCCATGGGAATCCATCCAGCCCTCTCATATTTCCTCCATGTTCCTTACCAGTCACATTTGGATCAAGTGGGTTCCTCTGTCTATCCTTGGTTTTAAGGTTTCTCTCCAGCTACTGTGCAGCTGGTTACCCAGGATGATTTCTCTACAATTTAGTCGTAATTCCAATTCCAGTTTGGTCCTGAGAGGAGGTTTGTTCAAATTTCACTTACTCTTCCACTACCTTGTGTCTGATAGTGTCCTTTGTTGTGCAGAAATATTTTAGTTGTATGTGGTGCCATTTGTTTACTTTTTCTTTTGTTTTCCATCAGTGAGGTGACATAGAAAAAAATACTACTCTGAGATGTGTCGAAGATTTTATGGTCTATGTTTTCACCTAGGGTATTATGGTTTAAATTTCTAACATTGAAGTCTTTAATCAATTTTGAGTTTATCCTTGTGTATGGTGTAAGAACATTGTCTAATTTTATTTTTTGTCTGTATCTATCCAATTTTTCCCAGACCATTTATTGAGTAGACTCTTTTAAATCAGTATATACCTGTTCTCCTTTGTGAAATATTAATTGACTATAAAGGCATGGGCTTATTTTTGGTCTCTCCATTCTGTTCCACTAATCTCTATGTTTGTTTTTATGTCTGTCCCATGCTGTTTGATTACTATGACCTTGCAGTATTGTTTGATATCAGATAGTGTGATTTCTCCAACTTTGTTCATTTTTCTCAAGATTGCTAAGGTTATTCAAGGTCATATGTAGTTCAATATAAATTTTTGTAATATTTATTCTAGTTCTGTGAAACATACCATGATATATTAATAGGAATTGTGTTGAGTCTATGGATTGCCTTGGGGTGTGTAGATATTTTAATAATGTTAATTCTTCCCATCCATGAATATGGTATATCCTTCCATTTATTTGTATCTTCTCTAATTTCTCTCCTCAGTGTCATAATGTTTTTAGTACAAGTCTTTCATGTCTGGTTAAATTTATTACTAGGTATATTTTTAAGCAATGATCAGTAATATTGTTTTCTTAGTTTTCCTTTCTGATAGTTCTTTAGTGGTTTATAGAAGTGCAACTGATTTATGGATATTTATTTTGTATCCTGATAGATTACTGAATTCATTTATTGCTTTAAAAAGTTTTTTGGTGTAATCTTTAGGATTCTCTATATAAAGTATCATATCATCTGCAAATAATGATAGTTTTACCTCTTCCTTTCCAATTTGGATGCCTTTTATTTCTTCTTGTCTTATTTCTATGATTTCTAGTACTATGTCGAATAAGAGAAGTGAAAGCAGATATTCCTGTCTTGTTCTAATCTTAAGGGAAACATATTCTTGGCCTTTTATTATGATGTTGGCTTTGGGTTTGTCATATATGGTTTTTATTACATTGAGGTATCTTATTTCTTTTCTCACATAGTTGAGAGTTTTTATCATATAGGGGTGTTGGCTTTTATCAAAAGCTTCTCCTGAATTTACTGACAAGATTATGTGGTTTTCGTCCTTCATTTTTTAATGTGTTGTATCATGTTTATTGATTTGTGAACATTATACCAACCTTGCATTCCCAAAATAAATACCACATGATTATGGTATTTGATTTTTTAAATTTACTGTTGGCTTTGGTTTGTTAATATTTTGTTGAGGATTTTAGAATCTTTGTTCATCCGGGATATTGGCCTATAATTTTTTTTGTATTGTCTTTACATGGTTTTGAAATTAGTATAATGTTGAATTTATAAGATATACTTGGGAGTCTTTCCTCCTCTTCAATTTTTGGAGTAGTTTGAGAAGTAATTTCCCTCTTAAGACTGCTTTCAATGTGCCTCATAGATTTTGGATTGTTGTGGTCTCTTTTTCATTTGTTTCAAGGTACCTTTTGAAATCTTCCTTGATCTCATTATTAACCCCTTCAGTGTTTACTTTCATGCTATTTAGCCTCCATGTTTTTGTATGTTTTCAGTTTTTTCTTGTGATTGATTTCTAGTTTTATAACATTATGAACAGAGATGATGCTTGATATGATTTTAATTTTCTTAATTTACTGAGACTTCTTTTGTGTCATAAAATATAGTTTATTCTAGAAAATATTCCATGTGGACTTGAAAAGATATATATTCTGCTACTTTTGAATGAAATGCTCTGAAGATATCAATTAAGTGCATATTACTCTGTGTATCATTTAAAACTGTTGTTTTCTTATTGATTTTCTGTCTGGAAGCTATATCCATTGAAGTAAATGGATAGAAGTAAAACTCTCTACTATGACTGTCTAACTGTCGTAACTTCCTTTATGTTCATCAAGTTTTGCTTTACATATTTGAGTTCTCCTATGTTTGATGCATAAACATTAAGAAGGTTTATATCATCTGCTGGATTTCTCCCATTAGCTTTATGTAGTGTCTTTTTCTTTGCCTCTTAATATAACCTTTGTTTTAACATTTATTTTGTCAGATATAATTATTGTTACCCTACCTTTTTTTCTATTTATATGCCGCACATTTTTCTTCCCTTTATTTTTAGTCTCTGTGTAGCTTTTGTTTGGAAAGGTGAGTTTCTTGTAGACAGCATATCTATGAGTCTTGTTTTCTTATCCATTTAGGTAACTTATGCCTTTTGATTGGAGCACTTAATCCATTTATATTTAAATTGACTTTGGCATTAATGTATTTATTGCCTTTTTATTCTTTTAACTATGTTCCTCTGTTTTTCATTTCTTGTTTTTAATGCAACCCCTTTACCATTTCTTATAATACTAGTTTGTTGTTAACAAATTCCTTTAGCTTTGTCTTGTTTGGAAAACTATTTCTTCTTCAATTTTAAATAACAACCTTGTTGGGTAAAATAGTCTTAGTTGTAGGTCCTTGTTTACCACTTTAAATATTTTATGCCAATCCTTTCTGGCTTGAACTGTTTCTGTTAAGAAATCAGCTGAGAGTCAGTAGGAGCTCCTTTGTAGTTAACTGTCTTTTTTTTGTTTGCAACTTTTAAGATTCTCTTTTTATCTATAATCACTGCCCTTTTATCCATTATGTGTCATGGTAGAGGCCTCTTTGGGTTCATCCTCTTAGGGACTGTCTGTGCTTCCTGTACTTGTATGTCTATTTCTTTTACCAGGTTAGGGTATTTTCCACTGTTATATTTTTAAATAGGTTTTCCATTTTTTATTCTATCTTTTCTCCTTCCAGTACCCCCATGACACAAATGTTGGTATGCCTGAAATTGTCCCAGAAGCTTCTTAAATTTTCCCTGTGGGTTTTTTTTTTATTCTTTTTTGTTCAGATTGGGTGTTTTCTATTTTTTTCCAAATTACTGATTTGATTTTCTCCTTCTTCTACTTTATTGTATATTATCTGAAGTGTACTCTTCATTTCAGTTAGTGTATATTGCTTATTTTTGACAGGTTCTTTCTTATATTTCTTATTCCTTTGTTGAAGTGCTCGTAGTTATCACTGAATATCCTCATAACCAGTGTTTTGAATTATATATCTGGTAGATT
Source organism: Carollia perspicillata (assembly GCA_004027735.1). Taxonomy (NCBI): domain Eukaryota; kingdom Metazoa; phylum Chordata; class Mammalia; order Chiroptera; family Phyllostomidae; genus Carollia; species Carollia perspicillata. Next base: position 24,492 of record PVKM010007114.1, on the reverse strand, counting down.
GCTTTTTTACATTTTGTTAAATTTTCCTGGAATTTTGATTTATTCTTTTATTTGGGACATTTTTTGGTCTCCCAATTTTTTCAGCCTCCTTATGTTTGCTTCTATGTATTAGGTAGGGCTGCTACGTCTTCCAGTCTTGGTAGAGTAGCCTTATATGGTAGGTGTCCTGTAGGGTCCAGTGTCATAGTTAAATTTCAGGCAGTTGTTTATGACTGCCCAATGCATACACTGTTGTTCATCTCATGAAAATTCAAACTACTTCTGATTTTATTTTTTCTGGCATGGAAGATAGCATATTTATCAAATCAATATCTGCATATCATGTATCTCGGGCTGTGTTAATTTACCCTAGCAAAATACCACATATAGCAGCCTAGCAACTGCAGTTGGTGCTATGAAATACCATGTATAGCATAGCTGTAACATTTCAATGTACAATAGTCTATGTTATCTGCAAGGATCCAACTGGTTACTGTAGGAGTCAGAGTGATAAATTAAATGAGATATGATGATGACTACCACTCCACTGGGCCTTAACAGGCAACATATTTTTTGCCAGTTTCTCAAAAACACAATATGTATTTAATTTATTATTTTGGCCAATGTAGTGGAGAGGTGGCATATAGAAGCTTCCATTTGGTCTTTCCCATGATAATGCATCTAACTTTACAGACAAACCAAAGACAAGCTAAGGACCCAATGTGAAGGTTCTGATAATTACCAAATTATACACTTGGATACTTAAGAAGTAAAAGTGGGATGAGGTTATTTATATAGTAGATCAATTATGAATCAGACCTAGGACAGGGCTGTATTTGTTATCTGACTTACATCTGACCATATCAGATAGAAGTCTTATTATAATGTTTCAGATCCTTGGAAATCAATGTCTCTTCAGACCCAAGTCCAACAGTACTAAAAATACATTTTTTTTAAAAAAATTTTCAAGTGGACAATGGAGTAAATAGTATGGATCCTTTGTGGAAGAAATCATTTTCATATATGTTTGCCTCAGAGTTGGTTTCTTCCTCCTACTTCCTCTGTCAATGAATTTCAGGTCTGAGACTTGGCTAAGTGTGGAAACAGGTTAGAGACTGTGACTTTTTTAAGGCAGGTTTTCAGTCTCCTGATTACCTACCTGCCTGTGGTTTCTCCAAATGGTATAAATTGAGCACATGTTTGTTGTCTGTTCACCAACATTTTCTGTAGGAATGCTGTGCTTTTTGCAGGCCATACCATTTTAGTTGCCACTGCCATCTTGTTACACATTGCATTAATTACTCTCAGCTTCATTCTGGTGGTTATATGCCTACCATCTCCACCGCTACAGGAAGTCTAATTCTATAACATCATCTCCACCATCAGCCCTGGCCTCTAGAGATTATCCACCAAAACATTATTTTACCCTTGTCATAGGCACATTTCTTTAATTGATTTGGTAAATAGGTTGTTCTTTAAGCTTTCCTTTGAAACATGGTTAGCTGGTGGGTTTTTCAGCCTTATACAAATTCTTTCTGGTATGCCCATCTTCATAAACATTTTGATCTCTACTACATGCCTTAGAACTCTGGCATTTTTACTGCATTTAGTGTCAGCACTTGCTCCAGGCTTGTAGAAGAGTCCCACATACTCCTGAGTTCCTTGGCAGGATATTATTTATTATATCACAAAAAAGTGTTTTCATGTTAATAAATTTCTTTATTCATCTTTATATTCTAGCTCTCTTTATTCCATATCCTTAGGATTCACTCCTATAAATACTTTCCTGGCTTCTTCCTGTATATGTCGTCTTTTGGCATATATTGTAGTTTTTTTTTTTTCTTTCTTTTCTGGTTGGCCCAGTTCTTCCTGTAGAAGAACACAGATGTAAACTGTCATAATTAGTTGATACTCCTGGCAACAAGTGGAATTAATGTCTTTTTCCTAAGAGTTTGATTAGGATGGCATACCACAACATCTATTACATACCTAAAACAATTAACTAAATAAAGTAAAGAATGGATCAACACAAATTTAGAATCTTGGGTACCTCTGTGGAGAATAAGTAGAAATATGATTGAGAAGGGCACAATGGGACCCTCAAAGTTATTAATAATGCCTTTTCTCTTAACTTATACAAGAAGACACCATTTATTTAATATTCCTTCAACTGAAGAAATATATTTTATACATTTTTAATGAAATAAAATTATTCCTGGTATAAATATAATAAATAATCATTTTAGTCATGCAAAGTAATGCATTTCTTACTTTAGAAATAAACATAAGAATGGTTTTGGTGAATATGTGAAAATAAAGAGAAATCGTTGTTTTAGATGATGTGAAAATTTAAATGGTTTCTTTGTTTCTTTGTATTTAATTCATCAAATACTCATGATGAATTCAGAATTGGAGAATTCAGATAAATACTCTGACATAGCTTTCCTTATGACAGCTGATAGAAAGTCCTTCCTTCCAGTTACTGTGCCCCAAAATCTGGCAGATACACTTCTCCATGTTCCTTCAACTAGCCAATTCTATGAATAAAGGTGAGCTTAGATTTTCTCACTTGAGTTGAAAAAGAAAAATTGCTTTGGAAAAATATTTAAAGTGATAAGACTTTATTCAAAATTAATGCAGTATAGAAGAGAGATCAAAGACAACAGCTTCAACTTAGTTGAAACAAAAGGTGGAAAAATTTTTAAGCATTAGAGTGAACTAGTGGGAAATCAGTGGAGAAAGATAAGGAGGAGGCTGTCAGTGTGATTAGGCATCTATGTTTACTAACTATTGTTTATTGAAGTTAGTTTCCTACTGTATCACAGCAGTTATGAAATAGGAACACAATCATTCTTCTGCGTCTCAAAGAGATGGCTGTCAGATTCTATAGAAAGACTGTACTGAGCTATAAGACTGGCAAGAGGCTGAGAAAAGATTTACATTACCAAATAAATGTCATAAAAGACTTTGCTTTTGTGAGTTTTTTTTAAGTAAATGCTCTAAGGAAAACGTGTTCTACATAGAGTCAGATAGATACCTACCTAAAATTTGGCCATGCTATTTTCCTCTTTGCCACTACTCTTGTACCCACAATCTCTTTTTAACATGGCAACCTGACTAATCTTTTAACAATATGACTTAGATCACATTATTTCTCTGCTCAAATCCTCTAATGGTGTTTGTTCCTTTACATAAACTAAAATGTTTTTCCTGTAGATTTTCATTTAGCTGACTTCCTCACTTTTTACTTTCTTATTTTAATACAGCAAACATTTCCTCTCTCACCCTATCCCACACTCTGGGAATTACTTTTTCCTTACTCTATTTTCTCTCTTACCATAGCATTTAGCACTTTCCAAATATGATATAATTAATCTACACAGTATATTTGTTATTTACTGTTTGTTGCTGCTTGCTCAGCCTCCTCACTGGAATGTAAGCTGCACAAAGGTGGAGGTTTTTGTTCTGTGTTTTAATATATCTTTATATCAAGGACAGTACCTAGCACATGATATGCACTAAAAACATATTTGTTGAATGATCCCTGATCCATGTTCTAGGGGACAAAAGAAAGGTGACATAATTTCTTTGGAAGGGAGTATCATAATATTACCTGTTATCATTTAAATGTTGAATATATTTCTACATAAGAAATAAAATTCAAGTAGCAAAAACTGAGTATGCAAGCAATATTATTATATCAGAAGTTTACATTTATTGTTATAAAAATGGAAAGACCAGAGTTACAGTTATGTGGCACTATTTTGCTTAGAATTTATAAACACTACCTGAAGGTACCTAGCTCCTACCCAATAACCACATGATTAAATATTTCTGTGATTTTGCTTTTTTGATTTTGCTTTTTCTTAAATTTTGGTCATCCCCCTTTCCCCAAAGGGTATGTTCAATTTGGCAAAAAGGAAATGGTGTTTATCTTCCAGTGAATGCATAGAAAACTATGTGATCCTTTAAAAAATTGTAGAATTGGAGAAGAATTTTCCTAACTGCCTAAGTTACTAAGTTGAATGTACTGGTAAATTACTCTACACTTAGCTAAGTTAGGGCTAAGCTAATAAGCTTAAGCGAATTTTCTGCACATATTAGGACAATTAAAATAAAGAGTTGGTAGCCAAAATGGGAGTGGGGAGTTCTGTGGAGAGTAACCTCACAGGGTGATCTAATTATAAATTCCTAAGTGGGCATATCATGGTGGGTAGTCACCCCCCAGACACACGATATTTTTTACTAAAAGGCTTCTTTGCCTTAAGCAAGCCCTGTTCACTGTTTCTGTGCATCTAGGTTAACACCCTTTGAAATACCAACTTGCATATCCTTTTTTGTAATACATTACATAATCTTAACTATCCTATAATTGGATCTTAATGTGACCACCCCCAAGAGAGCACATAATCTTAACTATCCTGTAATCCAGTCTCAAAATTTCTTCCACTTCAAGTAATCTTCTTTACATTCCTTCTTTAAAATCAAATGCATAAAAAGAAACTGCAAACTGTTATTTTCTAAAGCATTTAATTCATTCTGTTGAAATTTTGCTTTCAGGTGCATCCATTGTTTGGCTGAAATAAATTTTTATAAAAATTGTTTTCAGGTTTGGTTGGTCTTACATCAACAAACCAAAGAATACTTTTATTTAAGGGCCTAAGTTTACCTTCTTACTAATTTAGCCATTTAAAAATATAACTGAAATCATAAATAATGATTAGGGACTTCATTCTTCCTGAAAATACCAATATCCTCAGGAGGAACTATAAATATACTTTAATTCTGAAGTACAAACCTTTGCCGTTTGGGGGCTAGATATTTAATAGGGGCATTTTAAGGTTTTAAGATGTGTATGTGTAATAATACATGCTTACATGATTCATCATTATTGTTAAATTCATTTCACATGGGTCCTAAATTGCATTTTTTAAATATTTTATGTATTTATTTTTAGAAAGAGGAGAAGGGAAAAAGAAAGAGAGAGAAATATCAATGTGTGGTTGCCTCTGATGCACCCCTCACTGGGGATCTGGCCTGCAACCCAGGCATGTGCCCTTACTGGGAATCCAACCAGCAACCCTTTGGTTTGCAGTCCTGTGCTCAATCCACTGAACTACACCAGCCAGGGCCTAAATTATATTTTTAACGTGGGCCTGCAGAGATGAAAAAACTAGTATATTAATCCACTGTACATTGCAGTCTTTTTCAAATTAATACCACAGTTAATCATTTAAATGACCTTCTTTTTTTAAATGATAGGAGGGCAACATTGTTTTTTACCAGGTGATTAAAGATATAAAATATTACTTTGCAGGGCAAACTTTTTTTAACTACAGAGTCATAATATTATTATGGCATATAATAATGATAGCTAATAGTATCCATGTTGCCAGAGGATATAGGATTCTTCCACAATACCACAGGAAAAGCATTTTAGGTATACATGCATACCTGTATACCTGCATACCTCAGGATGTGAGGTAGAGTGGCAATATTTATTGGAACCTAAACAAAGGACTACCCCAGGTACAGCATGCTGGATGACTTATCCATGACCAGGTGGCTCAGCTCCATCCTACTGCAGAAGAAGTCCAGTTTCTGGGGCCTCAAGCCTGCACTTGTTCTCACCAAGTTTAGGAGGAGGGTCGGGACCCAAAGCTGCCATGCCATTAGCCTGGCATCCTAGGTTCCTGAGGTCCAGCACAGTCTTCGTTCTTTTTCTGAAGCAAATAGTGATGTGTTTCAGACTTGTGTGTCTGCTAAAGAGAGAGATGCACACTACCAAGACCAGTTTTCATTAGGTTTTGATTGTATTTCCATGGGTTTGGTAAGGGGTAAGCTTTATTTCAAACTATCCAATCCCTTTCCTGACTCTTCCCAGGGCAATGCTAGGATGTCCCCCATCTATTCTCTTTCCTAAATTTTTCCCCTTTATGGCTGCCATTTTTGCTCCTAATGCACATGCACTCATAATAAAAGGAACTTAGAGGCTTTAACTACTCATGCCTCAGCAAAGAAATTTTCCCCTCACTTCTTATCCCTTTTTCTGGGAGGGCAAGGAATGGTGGTTGTTCCCTGGGGCTATTAGAAAACTGGACTTTCCTGCCTGCTCCAAGATTAAAGCCCTTCTGTTTTAGAATGTTCTCTGGGGTGTCTGCGAAGCTGTAGCTTCTGGACTTAATCATACTCAGCCAGTTTTTCTCCCTTCTTTTTTGTTAACATCTAAATAGCTACCTATACAAGCATCCCTACATATAATGCAAACTTAAATATTAACATTTCTGCATTATTTTGAACATGCAAATTGAGTTGAAATTCTAGGGGAAATACTTTTTAGTTTATGTTGTATCTGTCCCAAATGTGGGCATCAACCAAAAATATAACTAAAATTTTTAATAATAGCAACCATAACATCTGACTGGTTCTAAAGATCCTATGAGGGAATTTTTGCTAGGAGGTGAAATCATATTGATATACTGTACTTTCATGAAATTAACAACTTATAATAGTAAAATGATCAGGAGGGCATTTCAGATCCTGTAAGACCTGTGTTTATGACATGTATATTGAGATTGGCAGAAATAAGAGTTGTCACAAGGGTAGCTCAGCCTGTCTCATCTATTTTCCCGTGGACATTACATTTCTATCTTCCTTTAGCACTTCAAAATGTTCACAGTGTTCAATGGCTTAATTTAATGAATGCAATGTTGGAAACAGAATATATTGAAAAATATAAGGAACTCTGCTTGCCTTTTCCAATATGATTAATATTTTATTTTTAAGAAAAGCAAATTAAAGAACTATCCCCAACCTAAGGTCAACAGTGCCTGTTTAAAGAAACTATCTTATTCTATTCTCTTCAATGCACTGTCTTTTTCAGAATATTAATGGGGGAAGCAGTGACAAGAATGACTTAGACATACATGTCAGGAGAAAGGGTCAGCTCTTGGCAGCAGGATGTTAATTCACATCCATTAATAAAATTTATCCTTCTTTCTCTCTCTGTTTCTCTCTTGTGCACATGCACTCTCTCCCACTTTTAAAAAAGTCTTATTTATTTATTTATTTTTATTTATTTATTTTTTTGAGAGAGAAAGCCTGAGAGTAAGAAAGAGAGCATTATGGGCTTTTCACAGGAGCTGAGAAGGGCCACAGGGGCAGGCTAAGGTAAGAGACTGACAATCTTCAGGTGATTAAGGAGACTCAAAGGCTAGGTAGACCTACAAAATGAATAACTGTGGACCCAGAACCATGCCATAAGGCTCAATGGCTTGTGATTTGCAAGTTGATAAGACAAGAAGATTAATAATGCTGCATGATAATGGCTGTTCCCTCTCAGCTGGGGAGATGGTAATGATCTGATATTGCTGTAGGAGCAGTTCAGCATGCTGAAGAGAGGAGGGTGCAAATTCGCTCATCCCAATTGGCCCTGAGGATACAGAAATTTTGAAAAATGGGAATGCAGTTACAATTTTAATTAGATATAAAGTTTTTAATAATTTTGCTGAAATGAGGACTTCAAAGAACATATTTTGCAGCATTCAGGCCCATAACTCCTGAGTGACAGTTTTGGTTAATTTGCAAGTTTTCAGATCAAACTTTGCCCCTGGCTCCATGCTGAGGGTAAAGTAAAATGTCAATTTCTTTCGTCAGTGATCTCAAGCATCTTATTTAGGCAGGTATGCTGAATTCTCTTATTCTGTAGACATTAGCTGAACAAAACTACTCATTAAAATATATGCTTAAGAAAAAAATTAGCAGCATAAATAAAATCAGTAGTAATAAAGAGAATCAATCAGCAAGAAAAATGTACAGCAATATACAACATAAAATTTTAAAGAAGAATAAGGGTAATATTGTATATAAAAGGTGATTAAATATTAGCATATGATTATGCTGTCATTGCATATTGTTATCAAAGAATGTTTAATTTATACCCTGTTTAAAATTAGTGGTAGCTGTGCAAAAAGATATTTTTTTCTTTTCCTGATCTCCTTTTTCTTTTTCCTGCTGAATCCTCATATAAATTTGTGATTCAGAATTTGTGGTTCTGAATTAATTACATTAGATGTCTGAAGTATGTTAGTTCTTTGGCAGTCTACAAGGTAGTAATAACAGGGAATGATGTTGTCAGTCAATTTAAAGGCATCATTCAGTTTCTGCCATATCCATTTTACTTCCCACTACTTTCCCTAGTTTGGGGAAACAGCCTGTCAAAAGATGCCTTTAACAAGAACCTTCTTGAAAAGCACTCTAAAACAAAAAGTAAATTAAAAAAAAGCAAATAAGGCAAATTGTTTGAAATAAATTTCATGTCATTTTATATTAAGTTGGTTACTGAGTTTTCTGATGCCTCGGCTTGTAATCTACTTACACATTATAAAAATCTGTGTGTGTGTGCTTAAGCTGTGTTGCACTGGAATGTTTTGTAATTTTTTTAAACATTAAAACCTGATACCTATGAACTCTGTTCAAGGTTAGATTAAGGAGACGTGGAACTCTGAAATCATGGAGGTTGAATGACTGCCAGAGCATTTATAAGAAGTTTGATGATTTTCTCCCATTTAATTTGATACTTTCAAAATCAACCTGAAATTAATATGGGAACTTTATTTTCTATATCATTTAATTCAAGTCTTGGCTCACAGTGGAAAAATATGGAAACACTGCCCAAGTGTAAAGGATCGAAAAGAAGATAAAACAACAAAAAATGCAAGAATAGCTGTTGTCTTCCATGTTAGATCAATACAATACATTGTTATTCTGTCTTCTTATGGAAATTCTACTTTCTCAGAAAAAAGCATCTCAACACAGCAGTACAGTGCTGCCAACTCCTTCATATTGGATTTTTTTCTGGTGTTAGATATCATACTATTGGAAGCAAGTCAGCAACCTCTCAGACTTATCCATAGGGATTCCAGTTTTCAGAGATTGTCTACACTGTTGTGTAACAGGACAGTCTGCAAACTACAATTTAGTAAATTGTTCAAATCCTGCTACTGCAGTAGATTGGTGATCTTCAGATGATTTTAGTCAACTTCAATGAGGTAGACAAAAATTGTTGAACATCAGTCAAATAGTTGTTATTCTTTTGAAAACAGTGAATGCAATGAGAATAAGTGACATGTGAATATTCATTTGGTAAAGAGATACAATTTATTATTAAAGACAAAACAAAAATTTCTTTATTTGAATTCTAATGGGCTTAAAAATACAGACAACTCCAGTAACAGTACCAGAAAAACACATTTAAAGGGTAAAATACAGACTAACCAGGAAGTAGGAAATAACACAAACATTTTCCAGTCAGCCTTTGGTACTGGGCATTGAAAGGAAAACTATCATAATATTGGAAATAGCAGTGCTGCAGACTAAATTGTTCAAATGGCATTATAACTTAGAGGTGCTGATTAGTGTGTCTCAATAGGCAAAATTTTCAGACCATGGCAACAAATTTTTTTTTCTAATTCCAGTCACAAATATCCTGAAATTTATCAGAAAGAATAAATTAGAAAATTTATATTTGAACGTCTACTTGACAAAGCTGTTAATACGTTTTACCCTATATTCCTTCATTTCTGACCAATTCTATATCTGAGCTGGGAAAAATGGTGGAGCATAGGCTTCTGGAGATAATCTTCCAAAATTAGGAATCAACAGGTTAAAATTATGGTTTTTCTAACTCTTACTTTATTAGATTTCTTTATGATTAAGATGAAGACTGAGATTTTTTGTTGTAGTTGCTGTAAGATGACTTGTGTTTCCTTTGAACTGTGTTCAAATTTATGTATTTGTGAGGTAAGTTTTTAAAGGATGTGGGCTTACCTTGAGGACAATCAAATAAAATAAAAGGGTACAATTTCAGAGTAAGTTGCATTCTGGTGAATTTGAGCTGTTTTACATTAAGATTCAGGTCTCTGTTTATTAGACTAACAGTTAACCATGCTGCCTTACTTGGATTCTTGCCCATTTTGTCAAAAAGTAAAATTCAAATAAGGAAGCCAGTGTTCATGAATTGTGTTCAAATGGGACAAAATGTGGACTCACAATATGATTTAAAAAGGTCTTTTGTGAAAATACATAGTCACAGGAAAAATTAATCCTGCCATGCCATGTGTTTTATTGGGTGAAATTCTGTAAGGTGAGTTTCATAAAACAAATTTCCAGCTTGTTTGTTCAGCTGGTTTCCCCATCACATTTAACATTTCTCATTGCACTAGCACTTATTTTAACTTTATTTTTGGTTCAAATACTAAGACAATACACTATATTTTCCATCTACCTATGCATTCCTAAAGTTGTATAAAGAAAATTGAATTAAGATTAATTTCTTTTATTGGTTACTCATTTTTTATTGTTAGTGCATTCTTTAAAACACATACATTAATAAGCTACACGTAACTTATAAACCTAGAGCCTAGAAATAACTGTCAAGTTATACAGAGGGAACAAATATAAGAAAGAGAAATGAAGTATTTACTATCCATCCTTTAAGGTCCAACTTCATTTCAAATCTCCTAGTGAAGACTCAATTCTTCTAAAAAAAAGTGACTTTTTTCCCTAAAGTTTAATTGCTTTTGTTAAAATTTTTAAGAGTCAGTTCTTGATGACAGATTCCTTAAAGCAAGGGACTCTGATTTATCTTCATATTCCCCATAGTGCTTCACATGGAACTTGCTCAACAAATAGGCACTTCTTACATATTCTTTTGTGAGCAAATAAAGACAATTGTTTTAATGGCATTTCTGTTTAGCAATACATACTTATTCTATGGAACAATGTATGATTTAACTCCAAGAAATATGCCACAAAAGATAGATATTGGTTGATAAATTAAAGTTTTATACATTCACTCCTAATACCTGAATCATAACTCACTGGCAGGCATACATTATTTGCCTATAAAATGTTTGTTGGAGTGATTAACAAAGGAGGTTTCCTGTTGGTCATACAGAAGTGAGGCAGCACACTGGTAGCTCAGGGATCAGAATCAGCTTATGTACATGTTTTGTTTTAGCATATATTGCTTTGAAAACATCATGTGGTATACTGCCAACATGTCAAAAATTAGAGTGTTCTGCATATAAATTTGCATTCTCAGGTTGTCTTGAAAAATCTAAGTCCCACCCTGGGTTCACATCTCTGCATGGCAACATTTGGTTTGTGCTGACCTCTTATTTGAGGCACATGCTCTCCTGTGCACCGACATCTATAACTGGTGAATTTCATTTATTTGCTGTTGTAGTCATTTAACTGTTTAATAACACTTTTAATAAGGCTTTTTAAAATTAGTCTAAAATTATTCATAGACATTAACACTAATTACTAGCTGTGGTTGGTTAGATATTGGGCTTCCAAAATGTCCAAGTCCTAATCTCCAGAAGCCATAAATATGTTACTTTATAAGGTGAAAAGGGCTTTGCAGATATGATAAAATTAAAAACCTGTAAATGTTGAGACTATCCTGAATTATTCAGGTGGGCTTAATATAATCACATCGCACTTTAAAAATGGAAGACAAAAGTAGAAGAGTAGAATGGGAAACTGCTACATGAAAAATATTAAAATTGCCATTTTGGCTTGGAATATGGGAGGAAAGAGGTCATGAACAAGTAAAATGCTGGCAGCTAAAAAACTAAGGAAACATTCTCCCCTAGAATAAAAAAAAAAGAATACAGTTCTGTCAGAACCTTAATTTTAGCCCATTGAGACACATTTCAGATGTCTGACCTAAAAGTTGTAAAATAACAAATGTGTTTTAAGTCACTAAATTTGTGGCAAATTGTTACAGTAGGAAAAAGAACAACTAATACAATATCTTACATGTATGTAAAGCATTGTTTTATTCAAAGTCCCTGAAGCAGAAATTGTAGAGTTTATAGAGATGTTGATATAGTGGCTATAAATTAAATAGTGAAGATTCAAGTAGGCAAATATATAACATATACATTAATTTAATTTCTAATTAAAAGCCCAGTTTCTACCTTATATGAGATATTTAATCTAGTCACTTATAGGTATAATAAGTTATATTTTATTCATTCTATAAATTTAGGGAATAACAAATTTAGGGGATAAAAAATAGAGGATAAAACTGTTGAGAAGATAGCCAGAGCTTCTGACTTTTTAAAGCTGGTAGTGTTCTCGGGATTTGGGGGTCAAGAAGAATTCACCTCAAGATGTGCCTTTGGGCTATACAGATTATTTTGAGCTAGTGTTATCAAACCAAAGTGTAGTTTGACTGTCCATCCCATCAAAAGGCAAATTCTAGAGGCAGAGGCTGGTGGGAAAGGAAAGGGGTTTTTATTCAAATGTTCACTGATCTGGGATGTGGGTGACTCACCATCTCCACACTCATCAGACTCGTCTCTTCCACAAAATGCAGGCAAAACCAGCCACCACCAGCAACAACAAAAATAACGGCAGTGCCCAGAATTCCTGTTCTATTTTCAACTTTTGAGTACTACCCTTTGTAACCTGAAGCGGTTAAGTGGGCTGTTGTCTGGCTTTAGGCTCCTCCCTGGAGCCTGTTTTCGGTTCCAGTGCAACCATTGGCCATGTGGCCTCTAGCAACAAATCCAGTGCTCCTGGATAGTGGAGCATATGAAGACACCCATGAATACTCCACTAGGTTAGCAAGTGAAGTATTCCTCCTATAGGCCATGGAGTCATGTGGCCCATGGAGAGGACAAGCCAGTACACCATCCAAGTGTATGTCACAAGAAGCAGCCTTGAGACCAAGTGCTTTCTTCATTTACTTTTGTTTCTATTAGTTTTGGATGTGGGGCCAGCCATGTGCTTTCTCAGAATGTCCAATTAATTTCCTTAACTCCTGCAGACTCCAGGAGTGTCCTTCCCCCATGAATGCTATCTTTTCCTCAGGCTAGACTGACAGACTTCTTCAATCCAACACCTCCCCCTGCCACCATTTTAACCTCTGTGGTTCATGTTCTTGCCTTCCCCTGGTCCTACCCCCAGTCAGGTATTAGAAGAGAAAAGAAGGACTTTTTTCCCCTACTGAGTTATTTCACTAACCTTATGTATGTTCAATGCAATACTTCATCCTGCTTCCATCTTACCCATGGATGGAGGATCTGCTGCCACGAAGAGGACACTCTGTGCCCAGGGAGCAGGAGGTCACAGTACTTGCCAGACCTGCGGCCCTTCCTGATGCCTTGGGCAGTTCTCTTTTTAATCCTGTGGACCCTCCTCTTCCCTGCCCTCCATCGCCTATCAGCTCCCAGTGGTCTGGCCAGGCTATGGGTATTACTAACTCAAGAGAAACTTCTGCCTCCACCCTTAACTACCTAGAAAAATTTGAATTAGAAACTGTTCTTAAGAGATTATTAGTCATCACCTTTTCAAACCACCTATATGGCAGAGAAAATTTTATTTACTAAATGTTTGCTCTTCTTATCATCATACCATGACCCTTTGAAGCCCTGAAGGTGCACTACCTCATCCTTAGCTCCGAATGTCTTATATTCCTTAATCCTTCTTTCTATCTCAGAGCATCTCTTTCATGTGGGGACTCTGACTCATGTAGGTGGGGCTCCAATACATAAGTATGCATTAAATTTGTTTATTGGCTCTTGCTAATTATCTCATGTCTATTTGATTATTAGACAAGCCAGAAGAACATTGAGAGGAGTGAAAAGTCTGTTCCTCTCCCAAAGGATACATAAAATAAACATGTAAACAAATATATTAATAATACAAACATTGTGCTAAATATGAGGGGAGAAAATAAAGCCCAGGAGAAAGAAAATAATGGAAGTTTCTAATTTTAGATAGATGTAGTATAATTCAAAAATACATTTGGTCTTTGTCTCCAGTTCTTCGTTCAGAGATTTAAAAAAAAAAAAACAACTATGAATTTCCTGAGCTATAGGAATGTGTTTTCCCCACTATGACCTCAATCTAGTCACACTTGATTTCATGCTAATAAGATGACCTAGGGTAGGGCATCTAGGTAGTCTCAGGATCCCCTTAAGTCAGTTTCAAGCAAGAAAGGCCAACTGATTAGAGTTCAATATTTTCACCCACCAAATTTCCGGAAAGAGTTAAAATTTCCGTATTATTTTACACAGTGGCTGTATCAGTATGCATTCTCACCAACAGTGCACTAGGGTTCCCTTTTCTCCACATCCTCACGAACACTTATTGTTCGATGATTTGTTTTGATAGCTGTTCTGACCTGTATGAAGTGATATCTCATTGTGGTTTTAATTTGCATCTGTTTGAGGGCTAGTGATGCTGAGCATCCTTTCATATGTCCCTGGTCCCTCTGTCCTCCTTGGAGAATTGCCTGTTCAGGTCCTTTGCCCATTTTTTAATTGGGTTGTTTTTATCTTCCTGGAGTGGAGCCATGTGAGTTCTTTATATATTTTGGAGATCAAACCCTTGTCTGAGGTGTCATTTGCAAATATGTTTTCCCAAATGGCTGGTTCCCTTTTTCATTTTGCTGATGTTTTCTTTAGCCATGCAGAAGCTTTTTATTTTGATGAGATCCCATTTGTTTATTCTTTCCTTTATGTCCTTTGCTCTAGGGGACATATCAGTGATAATATTCTAAACACTGTAGAAAACAGTTTAGAATTTCCTCAGAAAACTAAAAATTGAACTGCCTTTGACCCAGCAATTCCACTGCTGGGATTATACCCTAAGAATCCTGAACCATCAATTCAAAAGAACCTATGTACCCCAATGATCATAGCAGCACAATTTACAATAGCCAAGTGCTGGTAGCAACCTAAGTGCCTGTTAGTAAATGAATGGATAAAAAAACTATGGTACATTTACACAATGGAATACTATGCAACATAAAGAAAGAAGGTGCTCATACAGTTTGCAACAGCATGGATGGATCTTGAGAGCCTTATGCTAAGTGAAGGAAGCCAGGCTGTAAAAGACAAATACCATATGATCTCACCTATAAGTGGGACCTAATCAACAAAACAAACAAGCAAGCAAAATATAGCCAGAGACATTGAAATAAAGAACAAACTGACAGTAACCAGAGGGAGAATGAAGGAATAACAGGGGAAAAGGGGAACGTCCTCAAGGAACATGTATAAAGGACACATGAACAAAGCCAAACAGGGCAGAATCAATGGTGGGAGGTGGGGGGGGGGGGAAATGGAGACAACTGTACTTGAGCAACAATAAAAAAAGAAGAAAAATATATTTTTTTAGATTGTATTTATTTATCTTTAGAGGGTAAGAGAAGGAGAGAGGGACAGAAATATCAATGTATGGTTGCCTCTCAT
This sequence comes from Carollia perspicillata, assembly GCA_004027735.1. Lineage (NCBI taxonomy): Eukaryota > Metazoa > Chordata > Mammalia > Chiroptera > Phyllostomidae > Carollia > Carollia perspicillata. Next base: position 9,241 of record PVKM010007114.1, on the reverse strand, counting down.
GCGTCCCCTGCTGGGAACTGGCCTGCAACCCAGGCATGTGCCCTGACTGGGGATCAAATGGTAATCCTTTGGTTCTCAGGCCTGTGCTCAATCCACTGAGCTACACCAGCCAGGGTGAAAAATAATTTTTAAGGAAAGAGAGAACTGGAGATTGAGCTGTATAAAAATTCTTGAACAAAGTTCTTAAAGCATCCACATAGGTGAAAATATGCACATGTGAATATTACCAAACCGGACTTTGTTTACCTGACTCTTCAAAAGGCCAAGACTCAGAATGTGAGCAAATTAAGGAAACTTTTCTTTATTGAGAAGGTACTAACTTGGAAAATAAGAGACTTTATGGTGCCTCAAATCCACGTTTCTTGCTAGATTAGGTTAATGGTTTTTAATGAGTTAAGTTTAATAGGTATGCAGAAGTGCTGGTGGGGAAAGTTTTAATTAAAGAATCTTGGCACATGGCCATTTTTGGTAGAGAGGATTCCAGTGTTTATATTTATGTCCTAGTCCTTTGGCTTCATGTGTGTTTATGGGTGAGATGGAGACTTTGGTTCTGGGCATAGCTGGAGGCAAATTTCTCTGCTGTGTGCATGTTCCAGCTGTATGACTTGGGAGTTTTGATCTCTTGTTTCTGAAATTACAGGAGACAGGAAAGCATATCCCACCTTTATGGAGATAGAAGCTCCTATGCTTTGGATCCTCCTGGATTCTTCCTATGTACCTCTTCATCTGTCTATTCATTTGTATCTTTATAATAAACCAGTAATTACAAGTGAAATGTTGGTCTGTGAATTATTTTAGCAAATTATCAAATCTGACAAAGGGTTGTAGAACTCTCCAATTTATAACCAATCAATTAGAAGTACAGTGTAGCCTCTCAATAAGATAGTCAGTGGAGGTGGTTCCAAGGAGGTGACATCTGAGAAAAAAAATTATGGGAAAAACATTTCAAGGTTATAGAAGATTAAGTGTAAAAAAATTTCAATTCTAAGGAGTATTGGATAAGATGTAAAATAGAGAGGGGTCAAAATTTGTAAGTACATAAAAATCATAAGATTTTTATGTTTAAATGTGATATAAAGCCATTGGAATTTTTTTTAAATTAACCTTTCCATAAACAGTATAATTTTTATATTTTAAAGATTTTATTTATTTTTTTAGAGAGAGAGTAAGAGAAGGAGAAAGAGAGGGAGAGAAATAACAGTGTGTGGTTGCCTCTCATGCACCTCCCTACTGGGGATCTGGCCCAAACCCCAGGCATGTGCCCTGATGGGGAATTGAATTAGCAACCCTTTGGTTTGCAGACCAGCACTCAATCCACTGTGACATATCAACCAGGGCTAGAAGATTTTTAAAAGAAAATTGAAATGATCTCTACAATTTTAAAAGATTTTCGGGTTGTTTAGTGGAGGACAGAGCTAGTCAGGCAAGAATGAAAACAGGAAAAGCAATTAAGAGGCTGTTGTTGATAATAATCCAAGAGATAGTTGGAAGGATTTATATTTTTGATACAGTTCCTTAATAAAATTGATATAGGTGGTCAGTAAATAAATTAAGGGTCACAATTGGGTATAAGGACTAAAGAATTAGAAAGTTGTGGTGTTATTTACTGATTTAAGGGAGACTGGGGGAACAGCAGGGTTAGCGGTTGAGTCAGGGCCAGTTTCAATGGTACGATGCCAGTGCAGCTGCATAGTTCACCATACCCAGAAGAGCTTCACTGGATTTTAATGTTCTGTGTTGGACAACTTGAAATTTTAATAATTTTATACTTGATTTTGTGTTTTGTAAGTGAAGTCCAGTAAGACATTAGAACCTCAAATCATACCTGGTTATACCCCCTGTTGAAGTCCTGCTTACCTAGGATGGGTTCTTAGCAGATAACCCTAGTCCTCCACCGTTTTCTCCTTCCCACCCAACCAGTGATCTCAGGGGCCTTCTTCCACAACACCAATGCCCATCCTAAGTTTTCCCTAGGCCATTTCACAACCAAGGAAGAGGAGAGACCTGGCTTTACTATTCATCCCAAGCTCAGGCATTAGCTTTAAGTTTTGCTGTAGCCATCTTCTGGCCCTGTGATGGTCTATGCTTGCTCTTGATTATTTTCTCATGATTGAACAACCACAGCATTAAAAAACAAATTATAAATAATGCCACGACCAATTGAAAGACAGCATTGAAGAAAGAAAAAAATAAGTTTTTATTTATTTTTTAGAGATAGGGGAAGGAAGGGAGAAAAAGAGGGAGAGAAACATCATTATGTTGTTCCCTCTTGTGTGTCCCCAACTGGGGACCAGACCCACAACACAACCCAGTCATATGCCCTGCCCAGGAATATAACCACCAACACTTTGGTTCACTGGCTAGTGCTCAATACACTGAGTCACATAAGCCAAGGCAAAATCTTTATGCTTTAGTACCTAATAGCACTTTGTATTACTTTTTTAACTGGGACATACAAACTTTGCAGCTAATTCTTATGGGAGTTGAAAAATATTCCTGTCTAGAGATCAGGGGACAGTCCATGATAGAGTCATGAAAGAGGGAGTCATCAGTATGTTGATGTATTTTAAGCCTTTCAGATTTGCTTTGCTTATCCATGTGTCCACTGGAGACAGACATGCTAAATTGCCCAGGCATTAGTATGTGTGGGAAAGAACTCTATTTTTTTGCCTTGATTTGTGTCAGTTCTGTTTTAATATATCATGAAGTGTTGTATCTCATGTCAACTGATATTTTAAATTAGATTCATTTCCTTTCCAAAACTTACCAGGGTTGACAGATTTTTCACCATATGTATTTGCTATCAGAATCTGTCCGGTATGAATTCACTCACGTATCCAAGGTCATGAAGGTCAAACAAATCATTCCCTGGGTTCTCCTTTTCCTAATCAGTCCCTTTGGAATTCACCAGCTCTCATTTGGCTTTTAATGGCCCTCTCAGAAAATTTGGCTGAGCTTCCAACTCTATATGAGTCTGTAGAAGACAGAGCCAAAAGCAGGGAATTCGTCTGACCTAAGATCACTCATTATTAGTCTCAGCCAACTTGAGCAGAAGGAATTTTAGCCAGAGATCCTAGTAGTGAATGTCAGTTACTGATCTAGTCTGTTCTGTGCTCTCCAATATAAAGAAGCATTTCTTTCTTGTTATACTTCCAAGGGATAGGCTGGAAAATTAAACACAGTATCCACGAACTCACAAATTCACATTGTCAGATCTACTTTCTTAATCCATCTTTGAGCTTCTATATTTTTTGTAGTTTATGGTATGAATAAAATAATATACCCTTTCTTGCAGATATCATACCCCATTAACTTTTTCTGTCTTACAGCTGGTGAATGTTTTAAGAACTCCAAAATAAGAATTTGCCATTTTTTTCTTTGCTTTTCCCCTCCATTGTTTTCTGACAAGTCTCTCCAGGAAGCTCAAATGGGAATGGTCATTGAAGAAGAAAAAATTGACTGGCAACCATGTCAAATTTGTATTCAGATATTCTTCTTGAAAATAGCACTGCTACAGACTGAATATTTGTGTCCCCCAAAGTTCATATATTGAAACACAATCCCTATGTGATAGCGAGTCCTTTGAGAAGTGATTAGGTCAAGAGTACTTTTATGAATATCAATACCCTTATAAAAGAGACTCCAGAGAACAATTTTACCTTTACCTCTTCCATTGTATGAAGACACAGTGAGAAAATTGCCATATATGAAACAGGAATGAAACCTCATCAGACACAGAATTTGCCACTGTTTCAATCTTGAACTTGTGAGCTGTAAGAACTGTGAGATGCTAAGTGAAATAAGTCAGGCAGTGAAAGACAAATAACATATGATCTCACCTATAAGTGGAACCCAATCAACAAAACAAACAAGCAGGCAAAATATAACTAGAGACATTGAAATTTAGAATTGATAGTAACCATAGAGGAGGTGGGAGTGGATAATGGGTGGAGAGGTAAGGGTTTTCAGGAACAATTATAAAGGACACATGGACAAAACCAAGATGGGGTGGAATCAGGGGAGGGAGGTGGGGATGGCAGGTGTGTGAGGGGAGCAGTAGGGAGAAAAGGCAGACAACTGTACTTGAACAACATTTTTTTAAACCTGTAAAAAACTAAAAGAACTATGAGAAATAACTAATTGCTGTTCAAGCCACCTAATCTCTGGTATTTTTTTATAGTAGCCTGGGTTAATTAAGACAGGAGTCTTTCTATTATTGAGTATATGCAGAAACACATTTTATGAATTTATTTCAAAAATTATTATGTCAATATTCTGAATAATTTCATCTCTGGCTCTATTCTCCACGGCTTGGGTGATGAAGAAAAGTGTCTCTATGATTTGAACTTCAGAGCACCTCTTCAAACCCCGTATATCCAGGGAGCTGGGTACCCCAACACAGTTCCAAATTCCCTTGGGGAATGGGACTAAACATATTTACTAAAATAAAAAGATCTTGGTAAGAATGCTTAGTTTTGCTCAGCATTTTCAAACCCTTAAGACTCTTAAGATCTCATATGACTGAATAACAGTGAGTTCTCAGGTAAACAGCCTTATTCCAAACAGGTTTTCTCTCATAGGCTCTACTCTGAGCTTTCTCTCACACACTGACTTCCCCTAGTGCCCAAAATTAGTGCTGACCACATTCTAGATTCTCCTTTCTGATTATTATTGCTTATTTTTAAGCATCTTTATCTTACTGAGCATGCAAAGCAAGCTCTTTATTATCTGTCCCAGACCTACCACTCCCCATTGATTAATTGGGAAAACTATACATAAAGTTTTATATTTATAAATCTGTGTGTAAGTTCTCATATCATGCTGTGCCAACACTTTTTGATTGTGTGTACTCTGCCCTGTGTCTGGCACAAACTTTTCAACTTTCTTTGGTAGGCTGACTCCTATGTCAGTGCAAGTATTATTTTCCTCCTGAATATCACTGTGTTATATTGCGTGTAAATTTGTACATATCCCAGTTTTTCTACCTGTGCTCTTTCTCCTTGAGGGCATTTAGATGCCTTACAAACTGATTATCCTGGTAAGTCTAGTACCCACCTGGCACCTTACATAGTTATTACAATATTATTGACTACATTCTCTATGCTGTAATTTATACCCAAATGATTATGTTTATATCAGGAAATTTGTAAGTATTCAACCCTTTCACCTTTTTCATCCATTCTCCCAACACCTGTCCCATTATGACCACCAATTCGTTCTTTATACCTATGAGTTTATTTCTGTTTTGTTTTTTTTAATTTTTTAATTATCGTTCAAGTACAGTTGTCTCCATTGTCATCCCCCCATACTCCCTACCCCACCTATCCTTACCTCCTACCCTCATACCCACCCTCTTTGGCTTTGCCCGTGTGTCCTTTACACATGTTCCTTTATGGCCCTTCCCCTTTTTTGCCCCATTATCCCTCTCCCTCCTCCTCTCTGGTCACTGTCAGTTTGTTCTTTATTCAATGTCTCTGGTTGTATTTTTCTTGCTTGTTTGTTTTGTTGATTAGGTTCCACTTATAGGTGAGATCATATGATATTTGCCTTTCACCATTCTGTTTTGTTTATTTCACTTTTTGAATTCCATACACAAGTTAAATAAGATGGAATTCACTTTTCTCTGTTTGACTTATTTCACTTAGAATAATACTCTCTAGGTCCATTCATGTTGTCACAAATGATAAGATTTCATTCTTGTTTATGGCCAAGTAACATTCCATTGTGTATATGTACCAGTTCATTATCCATTCATTTCTAACTGGACATTTAGGTTACTTCCATATTTTGACTATTGTAAATAATTCTGTAATGCACATAGAAATACATACTCATATATCTATTAGCATTAGTGTTTAGGAGTTGTTGTTGTTGTTTTTTTTTTTTTTTTTTTTGATAACCACCCAGAAGTGAAACACTGGGTCATATGGTATTTTATTTTTAATTTTTTCAGAAATATCTCCATCATTTTCTAAAGTGACTGCACCAATTTACAATCTCACCAACAGTGCATGAGGGTCCCCTTTCTTTTCTCCAAATTTTTGCCAAAACTGGTTGTTTATTTATTGATGATGTCCATTCTGACAAATGGGAAGTAATATCTCATTGTAGTTTTGATTTGCATTTCCTTGACGATTAATGATGTTGGGTGTCTTTTCATATTTCTGCTGGCCATCTGTATATTCTCTTTGGAGAAATGTCTATTTCCCCTTGTCCATTTTTAATCATATTTTTTGTTTTTTATATTGAGATGTATGAATTCTTTATATATTTTAGATATTAACCCCTTATAGACTATATAATCTGCAAGTATATTCTTCCATCCAGTAGGTTTTTTTTTCATGGTTTCTTTTGTTGTACAAAGGCTTTTCTATTTGATTTAGTCCCATTTGTGTATTTTTGCTTTTATTGTCATTGCTCTAGGATACATGTCATAAAAGAGAATCTCAAAGACCAATCTCAAAGAGTTTATTTTTTTCTTCTAGGAGTTTTAAAGTTTCACATCATACATTTACATCTCTAATCCACTTTGAGTTTATTTCATATGTGATGTAAGAAATGACACAGTTTCATTTTTTTGCATGTATCTTCCCAGTTTTTCCAACATCATTTATTGAAGAGACTGCTTTTTTCTCTGTTGTATATTCTTCACTTCTTTGTCATGGGTTACATGGACATATAGGTGTGGATTTATATCTGAGCTATTTTGTTCCATTGATCTATGTGTCTGTGCTTATGCCAGGGGCATGCTGTTATGAGTACTATAGCCTTGTGTAGTACAGTTTGATATTAGGAAGTGTGATACCTTCAACTTTGTTCTTCTATCTCAAGATTGTTTGGTTATTCAAAGTCTGTTGTGGTTCTAGATAAATTTTAGAATTATATGTTCTAGTTCTGTGAAAAATTCCATTGGTATTTTTATAGGGATTGTATTGAACCTGTAATGGCTATGGTAACATGTACATTTTAATGATGTTAACTCTTATCCATGAGCATGGTATATCTTTTTATTTATGCCTTCTCCAATTTCTTGATTCAATGTTTTATATATTGGTTAAATTTATTCATAACTATTTTATTTGTTGATATGAGTGCGAATTAGATTTTCTCATTTTTTTCTTTGTGAGAGTTTGTCATTGGTATATCAAGTTGCAATGTATTTCTAACTATTAAGTTTTGTCTTACTACATTACTGAATTCATGTATCAGTTCTAATACTTTTTGGGTGGAATCTTTATGGTCTTCTATAAATAGTATCATGCCATCTGCAAATAGTGACAATTTTATTTTATTTCTTTCCTTCCAACATAGTTACCTTTTATTTCTTTTTCTTCTTTCCTGTGGCTAGGACTTCCATAGTAAGTTGAATAAAAGTGGTGAAATTGAACATCCTTACCCTTTTTATGATCTTAAAGAAGTTTTTAGCTTTTTCTTATCAGGGAGGGAAGATGGCGACAGACTAGGAGGGAGCGGATTTCACTTCCCCCTACACAAACTAGGAAAAACTAGCTAATTCATGGAGGAACGGAGCAGACAGACAACAGTATTGCAACGTATTTGAAAATAAGAATCCACAAAGCGGTAGCGGACACTGAAAAACCAGAAACCAGACGGTAAGAAGGAGATTTCAGGACACTAAGGTCCCAGGGAGCAGCGTGGGGGACCGGGGGTCTGTGAAGCCAGCACCCGGCACCCGGTGCCCAGCACCCAGAGTGGGCCCTCGGTCAACCACAGAAGCACAGGGCTGCTTTGCACACACAGAGTAGGCCCTCGGACAGCCTCAGAAGCTCAGGGCTGCATCGCGCACTGACTCTGGGAGTCGGAGACGCCAGCTGCCAGAGAGTTGGGTTAGATGGATACCAGGCTTGAATAGGAGGAATTTATCCAACAGAAGGGCTGGGGAATCTGCTGTGATGGCCCGAGACTAACTCCCAGCCCCTCGGGGTGGGGGGGGGGAAGGCGCAGTGACTCCATCCCAGTGGCGCTGAGAGGGGAGACTTTGGGCCCAGGTTCCCTGGGAAGGGAGGCATTTGGTGCCAACCTAAGCGAGTGGGCGCCACTGCACCCCAGTGTCTGGAAGTGACCACTGGGAGAAGCCATCAGAAGAGAATCAGGACTCACACGTTGAGGATATTGGGAAAGGAATCAGACTGGTGGCTAGGACAGTGCTTGGAAGGCAGCTTGCCTGAATGGAAGGAGGGGAAAATCGCCACACCAATCACTTCCCAGCCTTCTGCAGCCAGCAAGACCAGAAAAACCAGGTTGGCCAGTTTGAACACAACAAGAGGAGTGATTTTTTTTGTCTCTTTTTTGTTGTTTTTAAATGCGGTTTATTTTAAACAATCTTTTTGTTATTATTATTTTTAAAATTTTCACTACTGTTTTACTCCAATTGCTTTTCCTCTCTTCCCTTCTTTCTTGATTTAGTACTGCACACTTTATTTTGAATTTTATCTCTCCTTTCTTACTTTTCCTGCCTTTCTCTCTCTCTCTCTCTCTCTTTTTTTTTGTAATACCCACAAGTGAGAGAAAAACTTGGAACTGAGAAAGGACCTAAAGAGGACTCAAATAGGGGGCAACCCAACACCTGAGACAGGGAGACAAATTTCACTCGACTATAGCAGGGAAACTGCAAGTTGCTGCATATTTGGAATATCATTTTTTCCTCCCTTTTTCATTATTCCTACATCTTTAATCCCAATAGTATTTTTGTATTCCCCTTCTTTCTCTATAGTCTTTGCTTGGCAGGGTATATTGTACCATTTGACAAGTTTTCCCTGTTCTCTCTTCTATTTTGTATTGCTAATTTACTGTCCTTCGTGTGAATTGGGTTCCATCAGCACACTACTCAATATCCTATACCCCCTGTTCAGGTTATTCAGAACACATACATTCTGGCATATGAACGTTGTTCTCATATTATTGTAAATAACTGCTGTTCCACACAAGTGTAAATACTTCAAAGCACCCTCCCCGGATACTAACTCACATTACAGTCTCCTGAACTCCATTATTAGGGAGGTTAACACTGTTCTCTCACATGCTACACCTATGTACTACCCTTTACTCTCACCTTACCCCAGAATCTGACCTCCCACAACTTCACTGCTTTCTAGATCCAACTAACAACCCCTCCCTTCCCAACAAGAGTCTTTTCTTCTTCCCATCCTTTCTTAAAAGTGGTCAGTTGGGTTGAGGAACAAGGTTAACGCTACACATAGCCAAAAGATCTCCTATCTCT
>PVKM010007113.1:0-42323 GCA_004027735.1 Carollia perspicillata | reverse complement strand
AGCATTCTATTCTGTGAATATACCCATTCTCCTGGGATGCAATGGGGGTTGTCTCCTGCTCGGGCTGTTATAAATATTGTCCCTAGGAACATTCCTGTACGAATCTTTAGTGAACATACGCATTCATTGCTGTCGGGCACATAATACCTAGGAGTGAGTGTCTGAGCCATAGGGAATGCATATGCTCAGCTCTCGTAGACGTTGCCAACCTGTTGGCAAAGTGGTTTTCAGGGGTTTGTGTGGCACCATCTGTGGACATGAGTTCCATTTGCTCCATACCCTCCTCAATGCTTGGCATCGTCTGCCTTTCCCAGTTAGCCACTCTCTTAGATATATAGCCGTCTTTCACTGTAGTCTGACTTGGGAAACCTGGCAGTTATTCTAAATTATAAACTCAAAGATGTGTTCTCATGAACAACTGCTCTGAAGAGAGAGCTGGTAAAATTGGAAAAGGAAGTGATTCAGTGATTTAATCCGTTGTTTCGTGGGACTTGGCGTATTTCTGCAATATGCTCAGAATTTTGAAGCCTCTCTCAAATCCATGCGTCTTCTGTAGTCTCTTCCTTTCCATCCTGTGTTTACTTCTCCATGAGCTTCCCCAAACTCTAGAAATAATAATAATATATATATATAAAAGCGATAGTCATAGCTGATAATTATTGTGGGCCACTATGTGCCAGGCACTGTTCCAAAGCACTTTACAGATGCATATATTTTTAAACCTCACAAGAATTCCATGAGTTTGATAGTGTTATTCTCTCCATTCTATAGAATGGCAGAATGAGGCACAGAGAGGGCAAGTCACTCATCCAGGTTACACAGGAAGTCGTGGAGCCTGGGTTCGAGCTGAGGTGGACAGACTCCGGCTCCACGCTCTCAATACTTATACTACCCTATGCTGGTAAGGCTTGAAGCTTGCCCTTACCTCTCTAGCATGTGTGTCTGTTTTTCAGTAGAAGTAGGTCAGGCAATTACAGTTCCTTAGTCGGTATTCTCATCTGAAGAAGAGTGCTCTACCACTTCCAGGATACTTATTGGACACATGTCCCAAGCTATCATTAGACACGATGGAGCACGTAAGGCCAAGAGTAGTGAGATTTTGCCCTTGAATAGAACCTGTAAACTTCCAATTTTTTTCCATCTATCATCTCATTTGATCTTCACGCAGGTTCACTGAGGAGGTAATTTGCTGTTAAGAAGTCGAGTGAGTTGTCAGTGTTCAAATGGTGTGTTAGGAATGGCAGAAGCAGGGACTGGGCCTCCACACAGGCCCTGGAGTTTGCCAATGAACTTCAGGATCCAGTGCATGGAGAAGAATTTGGGTATAAGGAGCAAAAATGAAAAGGGTAAAATTCTGTACGACGTAGGTCAAAAGTTCTTCCAGGTCTACCCAGGGATGAATCCGTGAATGCCGTGAGTCAAAACGATCTACTGATTTTAATTGTCAATTGCCATAGCAATTGGTTTTCTCCCCAAGTTTCTGGTCTATTTTGGGGGGAGGTAGAGGTTGTGTTTTTAGTAGTACTAGTGTCTAACTAGCTCCCTAAGGACCAAATTTAATAGTTAAATTATTAACAAACTTAAATATGTATGAAAGTTTGACTTAATTCTGGATAATAACCAATAACCAAGAATGAATAGTGCAGTCCCATTGTGTTTTTTTAAGTCGTAAAAAATAAAGTTTACTTTTCCCCATTAATTACCCCAGAAATAGAGAAAAGAATCCATTATCAGTGACCTTTATACCGTCTGGTAGACAACACTGTGATTTTCTCAACATCTGTTCAGTAAAGAAAACAAACCTCGTTTCCACGTGCCACCATGTCCATGAACGTGGACTCCGAAAGGGCAGTAAGTAGTTCAGTGCCACCCACTTACAGACACCTGGGTCATGTGTCGCTTCCAAACTTACCTCTGAAATGTTGATGCAGAAGGCAGGGCCAGATGGAGATGTGAGACTTGCTGACCCCACCACGGTGATACTCTCAGTTCCCGTGCAGGGACTGCTCTGAAATCGGAACAACAGCTCTCCCACCTTTTCTGTTCCCACCTTTTCTAAAGGCTCATAGACTTTGGTTGGAATTTGATAGGAGCCCTCATCCCAACAGCTTCCACTAGGCTCCCATGGAGACCCAGGAGTCGCCCACTCCTTTTTTAGATTCGAGACTCTTCCAGGACGTGAATGAGTCATGAAATCATTTAGGGGACGGGGCGTGTAAACAGCACTAAACTTAAAATGCAATAGAAGGAATAGAAAAGAAAATAGAGTGCTTTGCGTTGACGGCCGAAACTGGCCTCAGCTGAACTTGCATGACTTAAGTGCTGTGTTGTGAGTCCCCATGTGAAATCTGTTTCTTGCTGTGGTTGTGTCTGTGCCAGATATTTACCTCTGTGTTTCAATTCCAAGTCCATCCCCTCAACACTGCCCTGTGGGGTTGGTGTTGGGATTCTCCTTTCCAGGTGGTTCCCTGTTGGGTTCTGCAGGTAAGGGGCGCTAGGAGGAGATGGAAGGTGGGAGAAGCAGACGGGCGGTGTCCTTTCTGCTTTTCCTTTCCTGCAGGACGGCTCCACAGCTGCTCTGGCCTCAGCCTCCAGCTTCCTACCGCTTCTTGCAGGAGAGGCCTAGAAAAGACATTGCAAACTGGTAGCCCATGGTTTTCGTCCGGCTGGCAAATATGTTTTATTTGGCCAATAAGCTATTTGTTTAAATGTCAATTAGCTGACAAAATGTGAAAAAAATGTACATTCCCAGGATCTCTGACAGTTGGAGACTCAGAGAATACTGGGTCCTTCTTGCCACCAGGCAGCAAGTACGTATGGAACATTTGCTGTCTAGTTTTTCGTAGTCCCCACCAGTCCTGTACGCTTGGATTGTTATTCTTTCCTTTACGTTGCCTGTCAGGCTGGCTCCAGACATTTGCATTTTGACACTTGACGTAGAGGAAGCAACCTGAGGTAATAGGGGCTGAAGGCACTGTGGCTGCAGAAAGGAGGGAGGAGGAGGAGATGAAAACCAGATAAGAGAGATGCAGACTACTGGGCGAGTGAGCTAGGAGGTCTGAGACAGCTGCCAGGGAATGGGCGTTCGGGGGATGTGTGGAGAAGGGTCAATGTGCTGTTTATTAAGTTGCATTGCGGGATATGCCCCCATTCTCCTTCTGTCCACAAGATTGTCAGTGAGACTCCCTGAATGGGTGTGTGTGTGTGTGTGTGTGTGTGCACTTATGTATATGTGTGGCTTTCTTTTGTGCCAAGACCACTGGCAATGGGCTCAGACTGACACAGGCATAAGCAGGACTGGAGGAGAAATGGCCTGAGAAAGCCTAGACACGGACATTTTGAGTCAAATTTTTTTAAAGAAATAAAGTTTTTGAAGTACATAGCTATGACTCTCTGAACATTTGGTATTAAAAAATAATTATAATTGATAAGGCCCATTAACTTTAGTGAAAAATATTGCAAAATTTTTTTCTCAACTATTGCTTGATGGGGTCACTCAGTTTTTACTAACTCTTCCAGGGTTTTAAACATTTTAAGAATTATTTAGCACTCAATCTCAAACTTTTAAATGTATATTAATTTATGAATACTTAAACTGTATGTGTACTATATCTATATATAACTGTAAAACTATATAGTGTTATAAAACTATATATAATAGTATAGAACTATATATAATTATATTTACTATATAAAACTGCTAATCTATAAATAACTTGGCTTTAGTGATATGGTTGGGGAATCTCACTATTTGTCCTCATAAAACTTTGTAATTTCTTTCTCAGATTATATATACTTATTGAAGTAATCTTTTTATAAAAAATATTTTATTTATTTTTAGAGAGAGAGGAAGGGAGGGAGAAAGAGAGGGAGGGAAACATCAGTGTGTGGTTGCCTCACACGTGGCCCCTACTGGGGACGTGGCCCGCAACCCAGGCATGTGCCCTGACTGGGAAACGAACTGGCGACCCTTTGGTTCACAGCCCATGCTCAATCCACTGAGCTACGCCAGCCAGGGCTGAAGTATTCTTAAACAAGTAAGTAATAATGTATAGTCACTTCAGATCACATATAATCCAATGCCGGAGGAGATCAGTGCTAAAATTTGGGCATCTTCAGCTAATATCATAATCAACAAGGAAAAACTGAAAGCGTTTCCTTCACTACCCAGTACAAGGCAAGGAGGCCCAGTCTTGCCACGTCTGTTCATCATGCTACTGGAAGGCCCAGCCAGAATAATTAGACAAGAAAAATAAATACGGGCATCAAAATCACAAAGGAAGAGGTGAAATAATTTCTGTTTGCCAAGGACACGATCCTATCTATAGAAGACCTTAAAGACTCTGCAGAAAAAAGAAAAAACCCTGTTAGAACTAATAAACATTCACTAAAGTTGCAAGACATAAAATCAACATACAAATGTCGGCTGTGTTTCTATACAGTTGGACTTGTAGCTGGCGTCTAAAGTGAGAGGCAGTCTTGTGTGAGCCCTTAACCTGTGGAATACGATGCTGTCTCCTGATAGAGAGTGTCGGAACCACGTTGAATTGAAGGACTCCAGGCCATCATCAGAGAATTGCTTGGTGTGAGGGAAAAACCCACATGTCAGGATTAGTGCCAGACTGTACATCCAAAGGAAATGAACCAGTATCTGGAAGAGACACCTGCACTTTCACATTCATTGCAGCATGATTCACAAAAGCCAAGCCATGAAAACAATCTAAGTGTCTATCCATCGATGAATGGATAAGGAAACAGTGGTAAATCTATACAAAGGAATATTAGTCAGCCTTGAAAAAGAAGATAATCCTGCCATTTACCACCATGCCTGTGGGATTTACCTCATCTCTAGTTGTGTGGCTGCCAAGGATGGAGAAAAGGTGTCATAGCTTCTTGGACACAGGAATTGGTTCAGGGCTGGGAAGGAAAAAGGAAGCCAAACAAACCAGCACACCAAACTGGTATTTGTTCAGACTTCTTTCCCCAAATGGCTTGAATGTGAGTACACATAGCCCCAGGAAGATCTCCAGGCCAGGACTCACCTGCGAATAGGAGTGATACTGCAGAGATGGAGTGGAGAAACAACCATATTTTTTTCAGACCATTAGACGCACCTAGGTTTTAGAGGAGAAAAATAGGAAAAAAATTTTGAAACAAAAAATGTGGTAAAATATTTAATAACATAAATAACATAATATTTCACCAGTGTAAATGTAACCAGAACTCAACAGCAGCATTAACAACCATTATTCTTCCCAAAATTGGGGGGGAGGGTGGGAAGGTGAGTGTGTCTTATAGTCTGAAAAATACAGTAGGTTCTGACAGTGTTTGAACCAGGGTCAAGCCCCACTTGAAGCAATATTGAATAGTTCCCTTATATTACCAGTCACTCCCTATCCTGCTCAAGACAGGTGCGTTTAATTTCATCTCTATATTCGTAGCAGAGTCCCAACACAGCATGTGTTGCATGTGGTGTGTGCGGTGTGTGCTTGTGTGGGTGTGTGCAACAAAACTGTTGCTAACCGGCATATGCGTTTATGTCCTGCCTTCTCTTTCAAGCAGTATTATATCACTAAGAATTGAGGTTGCCATTAAATAATCATCAAAAGCATGGTTTTAAGGGTATAAATTATGTCACAAAAATGTGCCAGATGTTATTACAACAGTTCCTACCATTAAACGTTTAGGTGGCCTCATAAGCTTTAAAATATTTGTATCTGGTTCCTCAGTCTCTGTCTATAGTTTTATATCCTTCACTTGTCCAGAAAAGGCCTTCTTCTTGTTTTGTCTGCCTTCGGAGCCCTGGGCTTCTTCACAGGTCTCAGACAGATCGATCGTGTTCTATCCATCAAGTAACCTTCCTCTGCTTAACATTTCCCCCAGTGTCACTTCTCTCAAGAAGCCTCACCTTAAAAAACATGGCTCAAAACCACTCATTTACAGTATTCCTGACAGATGATTGATCTTTGCCAAATCATCCGAAGAAAATGGTTTCTTGATTAAAAGGGAGAAAAGTAGACATATCTGGTACAAAGGCTTTTCTTGTGTTTCCTTGCAGTCCTAGCACGTAGTAGGTACTACATCAATATAAGAGAACAGCAAGTCCGGTTACTTATTGGAACTTCTAGGTTGACACCTTCCTCCTCCTAAACTCTCACCATTAGGCTGATTCTCAAGATCCTTTATTAACTCCAGAGGCAGTTTATTGAAAGCAACAAAGAACCATGGCATCAATTCACTCCCCTTGCAGAGCAGACAGAGAAGACTCTAAAAACCAGCTCAGAGCCCTGGAATGTTGCAAATTGGTGCTGTTTCCTTTGCAACCAGAGGTTTGAACTGAAAGATTTGCAGCATCGACTGGGGTGGGTTTCTTTATTTTGGCAGCAGCTCCCCAGCATTTGGTAGAGATGAAGGTGATCATCTGTGCTGCACTTTCCTGCTTTTTCCCTTAGAAGTTTAGTCCAGAGGAAGGGAGTTGATCTCCTCGGTCTCTGCGAAGCCCCTTTTCTCTCTTCATCAAGGTTTTCACTAAATGTCCTTTTCCTATTGGAATCCATCATCAGTTTCTAATAGTGTCCAGTTTCCGATCTGTAAGATGGAGAGAAAATGATTCACAAAATGTTAGTGAAAAGCAAAAAACAGGACACATGTGTAAATGCTTAGATTAATGAAACATTCAAATTTTTTGAGTTAACTTAGAGAATGCACCTCTATAATGGTTCTAAAAGGTGTTTAAAATTTGTACTTTATTGAGGTAAAATGATCTGGAATGGACAAATTCATAAAATAGAATAAACATTATTTATTAAATAGTTTTTAACAGAATAAAAACACTTTATTAGATAATAAAGATTAATTATACTTCCAACAAACTACAAATGCTCTTCAATATAAATGTGGTTTTACCTTGCTATTACTCAGGTATAAACTAAGTGAAATTTCTGTATTGACCGATCACATCTTGACTTACCATATGGGTGAAGCAATCCTCTTTGTGAAGTCTATTTTTGTTGTTATTGTCGTAATGTAATCACTTACTTGTATTAAATGCCTTCAAGAAAACTAACACAGAGACTTCTCAATGTCTTTGTCCACAATTGCATGACATTCCTCCCCTATATTTCTGAAGAGGTTTACTTTCTTAGATAACACACTCAGCAAACTGCCTAGAGCTAGTTTCTGTGTAATAAATCCCTATTTTCTGTTGAAAATTCCATCTTCTCATCAATTTTGCCCTCTTTCCCTTTAATTGCTTTGATCTATCTGAACTGGTTATTTCAAAGCCCTGTGTGCTAATCCCGATATCTGAATCATCGAAATATCTCCTATTATATTTTACTTCCTTGATTATCACCCACATTTACCAGCCTCTCCACAAATCTAGTCATTTTCTATTGTGTGACAAACATCATGTGATGATCTTTGGGAGGATCCTTTCTACCGATGAGCTTCCCGCATTAGGGTTGGGCTGAGGACTGGTCATCTCATTCCAACCTGCATTACACTGAGTGGGGACTTGGTTGCAGGTATACATGACTCAGTTTGAATCAGTTCACCTATGTTTCTCGGGCCTGTTCTTCTCAGTTTTTTTTTTTTTTTTTAAGCCTGGCAAGTCTCTGTAACCTTAGCCATCGAAGTCTGCCTTCCAGACATTTGGGACTTTAGACTTTGGCCTCCTGCTTACCACTGTTTCCAACTTTGGAAAATGTATTGAGGACAAGTCCAGTTTTGTGTTTTGAGGCTGAACCTATCCTCAAGTGGGATTTTGTCCCCTAAACACCATGGTACTGCAGGAGATTTGTTTGCTTTATAAAATCTTTCTAATCCCAGAATTCTGCAAATATACTGTGGGGAAAGCTAACCATGTGTTAGAATGTCTGAAGTTTCCAATGATCCCACCAGCCCCACATAACCCCTAATAGCCTTGCTGATTTCTCATTCTCCCAGTGAAGTCACCCCATGTGGGCCAAGCCCAGTTACCAGCGCATGTCTAGAACTGGCAAATCGTCCACAGAAAATAGTAACAGACTGCTCATCTCAGAAGGGTTTCCTTCCTATGGATTGTTTAAGTGTCCTTGTTCCTCAACTTTTCAAGGTCTTTTAAAATAGAGTGATATTTTTTTTGCAATGTAACTGGTTTTTAAAAGTTATTGTAGTAAAAATAGTGGCCCTTGTCACCCCCTGTTCCCTACTTGGAACCAGAAGGCTAAATAAATACGTTTGAATGAATGAATGGATTTCTTAGATGGTTGTTAGAACCCCAGACATGGAAATTCAGTAGCATAATACCATGTTTGCTATATTAAATTTATGTTGTTGACTGTTATAATTGGCTGATGGTCTTCAAATGTCAAGTCTCTTGGTCCTAATTTCCATTTGAGTGTGGCCGAGGGCTTCTCCTCAGGCCAGCAAGAACCTCTGACTCTGCTCGTGTCTCCTGTTCGTACGGGTCAGAGTAATTTTGTTCCCTTCATTAACTCATGCATAGCTGGGAAACGTCTCTCTTCCTTAAGCGCTCCTTTTTGTTTTCCCGTTGCGCCGTGCCTTAGAGTTAAGGGCATGTCTGCCATGATGTGGTCCCCCCACGACATAGTGGGTCCTGTGACACAGGGGTTTTAGGAATCTTCAGCGGAGTTTGTAAAGGAAAGGAGCCGGCATGTGGCTCTGTCCATTTTTCAAACGGAAACCTACTTTAGCAACATTGAAGCTAGGCCCTGGACCCAGTGTTAGAGAACAGCAGTGGGGCCAGATGATTGACTAGGGCACATGGTACAGCCTAGAATTCAAGGCAACAACCCGAGGTCAGCACACATAGCACGAAAATATTCTTGGTGCACTAACTCTGCTAATTATCTTTGGGTTCTGTGACTCCTTTGCAACAGTCATGAAAGGTTCTGGATTGGCCTGATGTCTTTTAATGACAACCTCGCCCCATCATTAAAAACAAACCAAGGCCAGGAGATCAATGACTACTATTGCTCCAGCTCTCAGGTGGCCTTGTTGCTACACGCTTAAGTAGTTTTCAGTGTCTACAGAAGTTTGCAGGGAGCTTCTGACAGGAATTAACTATCTCAGATGATTCTTTCAAATTATTTAATGTTACATGATCCACTTTGGGTGGCAGTAATGTAGAACAATGAGACTGTTAAAGAAGAAGCTAGGGTTTGCTCTGTATCACTTTTAACATTAAATGTGATGTGAAAATCGCATTGCACTTTAATTTCCTTCCACATAAAAGTGGCTAAACATGGCCTTCCAACTCTGTAACATGTCATTATCATTTATGCATACTTGTCTAGCACAATGCACTTTCAATGCTCTTTATAATCACTAATTAGCTATTCAATGCAACGCCCCTATGAAATGGGTCAGCCGAATTGTCTTCACTTTATAGACAAGCCAAAGGAGATTTGGAGACTTGCCTTAAGGTATGCAACAGATCAGAATAGAGAAGCAAGTCAGGGCTCATGGGTGCTGATGTTCAGTCCCTGAGTGACACTATTTTATGTACATTTTTAAAAGATTTTTCAAAAAAGATTTTATTTATTTATTTTTAGAGAGGGGAGAAGGGAGAGAGAAAGAGAGGGAGAGAAACATCTAAGTGTGAGAGTGTTGCGGAAAAACGAACTCTTACACGATCTGGGGTGACGGAGTAAGCCTTTATTACACGCGTGGGCCCAAAGGAGACAGCTTCCAAATTCTGGGCACTGAGGAGGGGTCAGGTGGGCGGTTAAATACATTGCAACAAAGTGGGGAGGGGAGAGATCTCATGATACAAGCAGGAGATACATAATTGTGAAAGCCAAGGACACAAGAAAGGAAGGGAAGTGGTCCTGGACCCAGGACAAAGGAACAGCAGGGGAGCGTCCAGGGCCTGGGGCAGGAAATCAACTAACTAGTCAACAGGTGATACTGAAGCTGGGAAGCCAGCAGGGAGCCATCAGGGGCTGATGCAGAGTGCCAGCTTCAGTTTCTATCTATATTTTTAAATTTCTACTACAAGAGAAACATCGTCAGTTGCCTCTCATACACGCCCCAAGTGGGGACTGAACCTGCAACCCAGGCATGTGCCCCGACCGGAATCAAACTGGCAGCCTTTTGCTTTGTGGTTCGATGCCCAGCCAACTGAGTCACACTGGTCAGGGCTGCACATTTTAATACCCTGAAACAAAAGGAATTTCTTGCTGATGCAACACCGCAGCAATCCCAGAAAGGTGAGAGATGCTGGCATGATTTTTGTGCTTGGATTTTAAATCTGATTATGCTTGAAGACAAAAATCAACCTGTGAGGTTTTCATTGAAATATGATTTTGAGAGACTTCACTGATGTTTAAAATGTGCATGGAGCTTCTTCTGAATGTTAGCCTTCTCATCAGCAAGGTCCCAGTAGCCCGAGAAGGACAGAGGGCCCTCATACTTTCAAGTTCAGTGATGACTAAAGAACTTCTCCAACTCCAACTCCAGTTTCGATTTGCCCAAGCAAAAGTCAGCTGTTACTTTGGTCAGCCTTTCAAGGGAAAAGCCAGAAACCCATTCACTCATTAACCAATGTGCCAGGCCCAGGGCCAGGTCCTAGGGAAACAATTCTAAAGCAAAGGATGGTTAAAAACAAAATAATGTCCAGAGTGTTTCAAACAATTCGTGTTGTGTAAGCACATTAGCTCCTGGGCCTATAATCAGTGGTTTCCTTACTTATTGCGTGTGCCATGCCCGTTCTGGCCTCCGTGTGGCAGAGAATCCTGTGATTAACTGGCTACAGGAAAGGCAGCAGCGGCAGCCCACCTAATTTTAAACTCTTTAAATGGCAACTCATCACCGAAGCACAACAAATACAACCGATCAGAGGGTTTTTCATTAACCACTCTAAATGGGAGGAAATGGTAAGTCTTAAGAAAGAATAGAAACCCTTTGGGCCTAAAGCCGTTATTCTGCTGTAGATCCCCAGGCCTGAGGGATGGCCACACAAGAGGAGGACAGCCATTCAAAGCGGGCCTCTCTGTGGAAATGAATCATGCTCAGAGTAACAAGTATGTTCTCTGCTTTAGTGTGTGGGTGCTCTCGAGCCAAACAGCAGAGGGGAAGAGTGAGCGAAAGGACGGGGGTGGGAGTCCAGGCGGTGGTCCGAGACGGTGCCAACGGGTGACCTGGGGAATTTCAGAAAGGGTAATATTATGACTGCTTTTTCCGACTAACTGCCTCAGACTCAATTTTGTTAAGAAACGTCATTGGCAACGTCGTGCTTGCATCCAAAAGAATGTGCAAAACAACTGCAAAATCAGCCAGTTGCCCCATTTCCTTTCCTTTTCTGAGTAATAATAGCTTTCTGTCTTTTGATGTGCTGATTTTTTTTAAAGAATCCATTTTTATAACTCCTGGTTTGCTTCGAGTTGCTATTCCTCCTGTGAAAGACTAGATTTGTTCAAACACGCACGGGCTCACACATAACAGTTTGGAAACATTTGGTGATCCTAGTGTTAATTCTTCAAATTATGTAGAATTTTATCTACTCCGTCTCCACTACCTTGAATTCTCAAATAGTTTCTTTTGTGCCTTGACGTGATCTGTAAGGAAGTATCATTTAGAGAACTGATGGATAGAGCTAAACTATATTTCTTGCTACCTTTGCTATTTACTACCTGCCTCGAACTAACACTAGCCCAGAGGTTTACACTAAGCATCTATCTCATCACCTGCAAAGGTCCTTGCTTCTTTCAGAAATCCAGAGGAAGCAAAAAAAGAAGGTGGCCTACCAGCCACTAGCAATAGCCTGTATGCGGTTAGTGTGCTGGACCAGGCTGATGCTCTCAGTCTTAGGGCAGATCTAAGAAACACAGTCTCTCCCGTTAGAAGGGGATCAAGACGGGGAGGTGGAAGTCAGCGTCCCACTTAGTCCTCCTCGTCAGGAGATTTTTCTCTTGTGGAGCCAACTTGCTATGTCCTATTGGTTCATCTGACTCTCCTCTTCTCTGCCTTATTAAGATCTGGTAAGTACCCAACACTCATCACTTTCCCCTGACTTTCTGAAGTGGCAACACTGGTCGGACCAGCCCTTCCTCCATCGGGCATCTGGGAAGGTCATGCGTGACGTTTGCCTGAATGCCGCGGTAGGTTGTCAGAGCGTGTCTGGACTTTGTGATGTCAACTGTCAGTGTTAAAATGCGGTAGTGTCTATTGCTGTCACCAGAGGCTCACGATATGTTAAGTGGCAAAGGTAGATTACAAAACAGTACTTATAAGTTTGATTTCATTTTATAATTGTATAAGCATTTTAAAAGCCTGGTAGCATATATAACACTTATATTGGTGGGATATCTTTGTGGAATAGTTTTGTCTTCCCTTTTCTGTTATCACTATTTTAAAATGTCTTTAAATATCCATATATAATAGTGTTATAAAGTAAATCAATTTTTTATTGTTTCAAAGTATGTTGTTCTGGCAGACAAGAAAAAGAGAGACATTCATGAAGAGCTTGTATGTGTTCTTCAGGAATCTAGAAGAAAATGTAGTGTTGATACAACATTTTCCAGATGAGCAAAAAAAAAAATATATATATATATCATTGTACCAAGTGCCCCAGTGATATTATCCCTAACCTTCACAATAGTTCTGCAAAACAAATGTTTTATTATTCTTTTTTAAAGGTTTTATTATTTTATTTTTAGAGAGAGGGGAAGGGAGGGGGAAAGAGAGGGAGAAACATTAATGCGTGGTTGCCTCTTATATGGTTCCCACTGGGGACCTGGTCCACAACCCAGGCATGTGTCCTGACTGGGAATCAAACTGGAGACCCTTTGGTTCACAGCCCACGCTCAATCCACTGCGCTATACCAGCCAGGGCTATTTTTATTATTCTTCCCATTTTAGAGAAAACTGAGGCCCATAAAGCCTATGCAACTTGTCCAAGTTATAGGTGAGGATTTGTGAAGCTGGATCTAATTTGCCAATTGGCAGAAATACCTGATCATTCTTATGACAAGGAGACAGCAACTGACACCTGTTTCCCAAACAGCTTTATCATGAGTAATGAGGAAGGCTCGGACGTGAAAGGTTAATAAGGTTTGCTGCTGATTACAGCCAATCCAAAGCCTCTTCCCCACAAGAAGTTTTCCTAGATGAGAAAGATGACAACCCATGGATGCCTGTAAAATATAAAGCACAGAATTATGTCCTTTCTTTCATTTGCAATTCCCTAAATATTTTATAGGTAGTGGCTATATGCCTGAAAACCAAAAGGACATTAAATATATTTTCCTTTGGGTATCTAATTTTGCTATGCTCATCTTAGGGGGAAAGCTCAGGGATTAGGAGAGCCTAGATGGAGATAAGGTACAGAACGGGGAAAGGTAAGTAATTATGACAGCTGAGGGAAAAAAAGGAAAATAAAGGAAAAGAAGTACGGAGAAAGATTTATGGAAAACAAAAATAAGTCAGCTTGTTTCTAGACCAAGCTTTTGAAGTCAATGAATTTATGAAATAGAAATCTTCAAGTTCTTTTCAGAGGGAAACAAGGCATGGCAATGGCAGTGGAAGCTGGAAATGAATTGCAGCCATGGAGGCATTGAGCGGCTTGCTGCGAGGAGAGTCACGGAACAGTGGTGTGCAGGCACGTGTTGAGCAACGGGCTCTCAAGGGGCAGAAAGAGTGCTCTGGTTTGTTGCCGTGCCCATGGCTGTGGTGTAAATACGCCCACCAAAGCTCATTGCACATGGCAGATATCGATGACAGTGGTGTTAAGCAGATAAGCACAAAACTGGCTCTTGTGAGTCACTGACGAATTACACTACTGAAGACTGAAGTCGATAGAATGCGACTGCGAAGTCCAGTTTTCTAACTCTAGTGTTCTTTCCAGCACACCTTTATTTTACACGATAAAGTTGAAAAGATGGGGCATTCGTGGCTGCAGAGGTAACTGCGGGCAAGACCGCAGCTGGGAACTAGAAATGGTCCTTTCTAGAAATGTGGCCGAGCTGAGTTTCCCTTTCTTTATGGTGGCTGAAGGCTGCTTCAGCCTTTTATTTTGGGGGTAAAAACAATAAGGAATAAAGAGGAACAGAATTTTTGAAGGCCTGACTGTTCTTCTTTCACCATATTAGGAGCGGGTGTAGGTTATGTATTCATTTAGTAGGCATTAATTGAATGCCTACTAAGTGCCACTATCCCACTCATTCCCTAAAAAGTCCCCATCACCTTTATATTAAGAAAGAGGAAATGTGTTGCTAAATTGACCTGCCCAAGTCTACACATCTGTTAGGTGGTAAAAGTTAAACCCGAGTATGCCTGCTTTTTCCACTCCATCACACTGTCTCCTTCACCTAACTCTTACTCTTTAAGATTTTAATCCTCCGGTATTTCATTAATATGGAGCATTTAGCACTCTCTAAGCAGGTAGATTTCAGTGTGTGCAGTAGCCCCACCCCCTGCACACACATCCTGGGTTAATGGGTGGGATACACAAAAGTAACATAATCCCGAGGCTGGGAGCTCCCACGAGATGCCTGCCCATTCTTTCTATTTTAATCATCAAGACAGGTGGCAACTGAACCAACCCCTCACACTGTTATGAACACCAACATCTCCATTGTATAGTCTGTGCTATTCAAGTATTTCTGGCTGGAGTTGGTGTCCATGGCAAGATACATTAGATCAGAAACAAGAAAGATTGATTTCAGAATAAAATAAATATATACAGGAAATAAGACCGCCTTACTCATGGTAGTAGCTTGTAGAATTAAAATTATCTGTCTCCTCTCCACGTCCCATGGGTTGGAGACTTGAGGAAATTATAGTTCTGGCCTCTGTGTGATGCTACTCACTATAGCCCCTATCTTATTTCTCTTGGAGAGTGTCCACCGGTAGCATTACCACCCTGTCGCAGGGGGAAGTGGTTCCCAGCAGCACTGCCCTGAACTCCATAAATAGTCTGCTGACCCCACCTGAGTGCGTACACATACACGAAGGTTAGGCTCAAATGTTAAGTGTAGGGAATGCCCCTGTAATTGGTGATGTTTAAACATATGTTTTGGACACTCACGGGTGTTCTCTTCCCCTCTCTGTCTAGTACAGGCGCACACACGTGCACACACACACACATACACACATACACACACACACCTGCTTCTTAAGTTCACAGGGCTTCCTTCAAAAAGAGAAGAACAAAGAATGTCAATTTTTCTGGGCAAAACCTTACATTTTTTTTTCTTAAGGAATCTTTCACAAATCATTGGCAAGGCTCACCTTTTAATTGGTCGACTCAAATTTTTAAGGCAACTCTAAAATTAAAAGTACAACCCAATTATAAGCCAAGACTAGAGTCATTTCTTGTTACTTACCAGTATAATTAAAATATCAGTTAATTTGGGAAATGTTCCTGATCTAACTTTGAATGTGCTATGTTTTAAAAAGTTAGATTTTGGGTTGTGTTGGAGTTTGTTGGTTTTTTTTAATGGATTTTGTTTTGTTTCATTTTCACTTAGAAAAGAACTATTAAAAACAAGCATTCTGATTTATTATTTAGGGTTCTTCAAGAAAAATTTGTGAAACTTGTGTATTAACCAGATTAAATAAAAAGTGTAACTGGTTGATGTTTTTAGTTAATTAAATTTAAATAGCCCAAAGGTTAGTTTTCTTTTATTTATTTACTTATTTTTTAAGCCTCGCCTGAGGGTATTTTCATTGATTTTTAGAGAGAGAGGGGAAAAGGGAGAGAGACAGGCAGGCAGGCAGACATCAACCACATCCATTGGTTACCTCCTGCATGTTCCCTGACCAGGGATCGAGACCTCAACCCAGGTGTGTTCCCTGACTGGGAATCGAACCTGCAACCATTTGGTGTATGGGACAATGTCCTCCAACTAATTAAGCCACCTGAGCAGGGCCTACAGGCCAATTTTACATGAAAAGTTTGTATTCAAAACAGAGTACAGCCACATAGGTGAGGTATGTACTCAAAACATGTATCTGAAACTAGTCACCCAACTGTATGATGGTAAATATCGTCTAACCTGAACCACACAGGGTGAAGCCCACTTGATCTCAAACCCTGCAATGCCAAGCATAGCAATTGTTAAGTCCCATGGGGAAAAGTATGTGTGGGCTGAGACTTTGAACTTAAAAAAAAAATGGTTCCTGATAAAAATGGCTTACTGGAATAATTTGTTAATTAAAATATTTAATTATTTATCTAAAAGAACTTCGTGCAATGGCATGAAGCAGGGTTTATGTTCATGCTCCCATTTTCAAAATAAGGGAATGTTTTGCTTCGTGTCTCGGTGTCAGGATAGTGGGGTTATACAAATCAGTCGTATCTTTGCAGCGCCGACACGAACCGACTCTTTAGGAATAACATGGTGAAGTAGGGAGGGCTTTTTTTCTTTTACCACCCACATTATGTTATGAGTAGCACAGGGTATGTAAGTGCTTTGGCACCGAGCATGAATAAAGAGCTGATCTTGAAAATACCATTATCATTATTTATTTTGAAATTGACACTCTGCTCTATTTTAAGGCTCACACCCAGTTTTCTCTGTGTACTGCAGATAATCCAACACACGCATCAGAACTAGCCCCAAATGTCTTTCTTTCTTCACCCCCACCCATGGATCTTTCTATTTAATTTTTTGAGGAAAAAAATAAAAGGTGAAGAAAACATGGATCCAGAAAGAGACATCAACTGAGGAATTTTGTTTATTGTAATTGGACAGCTGCTGTTGGCCTAGTAAGGATCATTTTATGTTTTATTTTGATTGAAGAGATATCACTTTGCCAACCATAATTTCTACAATTCAGCTTTGCAGTTGAAATGAGATGAACTTTCTTTCTTCCCCCTCCCCCCCACCAGCAGATGGTGTTCTCTAGTGGTGTCGTTGTCTGGAAGATGAGTATGCTATTACCTTAAAGTGACTAATTGAAGGTTATATTTAATATCTTCTTTTTATCTTCCCTTGGCTGAAACCCACATATTGGCTCAATATATTTAATCTAGCAACATGAAAAAGTCCTGTAATGGGGATCCTAAAAGGAGGCATCTGGCCATCAGTTTTGTAGAGGGCACTATTGGTCTCTTTGACAAAGATTTCACTTTTGAATTAAGGAGGTAGTTAAAAAATATACTCTACAAAGTGACGAACATGAAGTAGGTCTATTGACCTGCTCCAGACTTTGGTTTTGGGTCGGTGTGGCCAGGGCCTCCATCAGTCATCTCTGTGTTCCCATTATAAATAATAGGAGGAAAAACTGAAATCGAAATGCTATACTTTCACCTGCCTCTGTGACTGTTGACTTTGTCAGAGAGTCATATTATTTAGATACTGTGGGGTGGGTCTGCCGCTGACTGAATATTCATGTCTCCCCCCACCGAATTGATATGTGGAAATCCTCACCCCTGAGGTGGTTTATTAGGAGGTAGGGCTTTGCAAAGGTGATCTGGTGAATGGAATCAGTGCTCTTATAAAAGAGACCCCGGGAAAGTCCTTTGCCCCTTCTGCCATGTGAGGACACAGGGAGAAGATGGTTATCTATGAACCGAGAAGCTAGCACTGAACGGATAACAAGTCTGCCATGGCCTTGACTTCGGACTTCCCAGCTTCCAGAAGCATGAGAAATAAATTTCTGTTATTATAAGCCACCCAATCCATGGTATTTTGTTGTAGCAGCCCAAGTGGACCAAGACAGGGTTCATGTACTAACCTCTTAAGAGCACTGAGTTGTACAGCTGAGATTTACCTTGATATTCCTCATCGAGCTTAGAACAAAAGCGGGCACTGAGAAAGAACTCGTAGCCACATTGGATGGACCTCTTTCCTGGGTAACTTGGGCTGAAGTCACGGGATTCCATTTTTATTGACCATGTGCCCTTAATTCCTGAAGTGCTAGAGGACGCATGTGGCATCTTATGCAGGACTATTTTGGGACGAGGTCTGGAATGAGGATAACAGATAGAAATAGCACAACAAATGAATTTTGCCAATGACATGCTAACATCATTGTAAAATGAGTATTTATGCCTAGAGTTAGTTAGAGGAAAGTGACCGTGGGAATTCCACTTACTGGCGACATTCTAAAACGGGAAGGGCAGAGTTTTGCAGGTCAGTTGGTTGATCTTCGAGGACTGTGTCTATTAGGGGTTAGAGGGAAAGAGCTGGCTCTGTAGAGGGCTCCCCTCCATTCAGTGCAAGGCTGCAGGATTTCCTGTTGGGATCACAGAGCGTTTCTCACAGAAGTAAGGCATTCAACAGTATCCTAGTCTCCCACATTAGGGGAGCTGCAAAACACCCACCTGGGGGATGGGAACCTATTAGTTGATACACTTCTGATTTGGACGGGTTAAGAGGGTATTTCACTTAGTTATACATATGCTACTATGGAGTTTCAGAAAGTGAAACAGCTTCCTCACCCCGTACACATTTCCGTAACTTTTAGTAAACTCCGCCCTGATACTTGTGGTTTTTCTCTACTGATCCCTATGTTTATGCTGCCAAAGCATTACATTGCACTTTAATTATTTTATACATTTCTCTTTTCCTTGACAGAGTGTGTTCTTTCGTTCTTTCTTTCTTGGAAAAGTCCGTTTCTTTCTAAATTTAATTTGATTTTTCAGTTTTGTTGAGGCATCATCGGCATGCACCCCTGTGTAAGTTCAAAGTGGGCAGTGTGCTGGTTTGGCTGGAGTGTCTGGTGACATGGTCACCACAATGGGTGTGCTTAACAGCCATCCTCCCACATAGACAGATCTTTTTTAATCCCCCCCCCCTTTTTTTTAGCTAGTTTGTAGAGTGGAGAGCAGGGCTCTGAAGTCAGATCACCTGGGTTCCAGTATCAGTCTTCTTCACTGACATTCTGTGTGAGTTTTGGGTGCGTTCCTTCATTTCCATGACTCAGTCCCCAGTTCTGTCAAGTTTGAAAGACAACCCATTGTACTCATAGGGCTGTTCTGAGGATGAAATGAGTCTATTTGTGAAATTAGAACAGCGCTGAGGACATAGTAAGTGCTAAATAAATATTAACTGCTCTTGGTATGTAGCGCTCAACAAATGCTGAGTGGGTAATCATTAGACTCTGCTTGTTGAGATGTTCCAAGCGTTTTACATTGGTCTGCACTTAGGAGGAAGAGAAGATTCACTTGAAGATATTTTGAAACTGTGGCTCCTTTCTTATTTGATAGTGTGAGTCACTGTTTTTATATGTGAAGCAAAAAAAAATACTCTCTTGTGTGGTCAAATTGACCTCCTTTTGGCATCATCTGTAAAGATATCATCAGATCTTGCTCAGGAACTCTGGAATCAGTACTGTTTAATTAAGTGGCCACACTGTGCGAACCGTGTCCACTGAGCTCATAATTATATCCCCTGCCATGTCCCTGTGACACCTCTAGTTGGGCCAACTGTGTCTCATTTGGGCCTGGATTTCAGACTCATCCGATTCCTTCTGTACACAGCAGTGGTATCAGTGGCAGAAGAAGCTACTCCTGGATTTGACTCAGGACAAAGGTGCTAGTCTCCCAGAGAACAGAGGATATGTAGTGAGGATTAAAACAAAGAACAATTAGCGCATAGATTAGCTTGGCTCATGTTTATACCTTGTTGTCAACTGTCATTATTTGTTTGAAATAAGATTTCCTGCACTTATTTGATTCATAGAACCTGGAAGAGACTGATAAGGTGTTTAAATGCTGGTCCCTTTATATTTCACAGCAGGAATCTATGTTCAAGTCAGGGTTTTACAAAATGATTCTTATAATCATTGTCGTGTCTTAAATGATTAATCTTTGCAACTGAGCCACCAATCTCAGTGAATGAAGGATGTTCACTTTATGTCTTCACTCTTGATTCTCCAGGAAATTATATATGCTTTGAGAATGAATAAGTTCCTTTCTATAGCTAAATTACCATGGGCTACAATGTTTTTTATCTTTTTTTTTAAAGTTCTTGTGAGCATTTATTGAACTTCCCTCCGTGTGACTTCAAGCTACCAAAATCCCCCCTGCCAACCCCAATCTTCTGATTGGCCCGTCTGTTGAGCAACTTGCCTTTGCAACAGCAGGCTGCGTGGGGAGCTCTCCCCGCCCCAGAACTCCGTAGTTGCCCCATCGTGGCACATCAGTGATGGGAGCAGGGCCCGTCTTGTGTTTGGCAGCATTGGCCCATGTCTGCTCACTGACCAAGTTCACTGTTTTTACATGATCTATACCTATCTTTTTCAACGTTTACATAGAATTCCATTGTCTCAGTTTCCTGTGATTTCTTTAACCATTCCTCCTACTTGGTGAATGTTTAAATTACTTCTGTTTTTTCACTGTTACAAGTAACGTTACAATCATCATCTCTGTTGTCTCTCTTTACATTTTTCTATGATGATATTTCATAGGATAGTAGTGGAATGCTATAGTTTTGCAGGAGAGTAGTGGATTGTTAGGTCATACATTGGATATTTGGGAAACATTACCCACGTTTTTCTCTCTCCCTCCTGCCCTTGCCATATTCAAGCAGATAGGGTCTTCTCTGTTTATTGTCACTGAGGAAGGATGTTCCAATTCTAAAATCAGAGGAGGCAGAAAAGTCTTCACGGCTTTGGTTTCCAAAAGCCCAAATCCTTAGGGGAATGAAGAAAACTGGCAAAGACAGAGTATGTGGGAGACACATCATAAAAGACCGCAGAACTTCTGTTTTAGTTTAGAGAAAGTTTCTCTGGTGTAGTGGAGAGGGAGGGGGGATGGAGGGGAAGTGAGGACAGCAGAGGCAAACGCAGGTCCCAGCTGGAGGCCATGCCCTGGGTTTCGCAGGTTATAATCTCAGCAAGGCGGCAGGCCCCAGGGAATGAAGGCAGTGGGAGGCCCAGAGAAGAGGTGCTGTGTGTTGCATTGAGGCACATCCTTCTACAAATAACTCTACCACAATTCCAAGGCTCGAGCTTAGCAGGGGAGCAGCAGAATCAGTCCCAGGCTTTCAAGCATGGCATGCAAAGGACAGAGAAAACTGGTGGACATAAAGAGACCATGCCATCAGGAATAAGGGCTATCTCATCAGTGACCTGGCTGGGATGACACCTGAGGGCCGGGTGAGCTGATGACTTCCTGGAGGATGCGTGTGTGCACTGATAACGTTGAGGATCATGTGCCTCTCGCCTTCCTCCCCAACCTCCTGACGTGAGGTCAAGACTTAGAAATGCTCAAGGGGGAAGAAGGGACTCAACCCTGAATTGGCTGAGATTGAGTTTCTGTGATTCTTGCCAAATATCTGCGTTTGATTACCAAGGTTCTTTTCCATTCTATAGGATTTGTGCATTTAAAATGTTTTCTAGCCACTACAATTGTTTTCATTCTCCCCAAGAAAGGTTATTCCAGTTTGTATTCCCATCAATAGTATAATGAGGGGTGCCCATTTCGTGTATCCTCACCAACAGTAGGTGCTATCACTCTCTTGAATTTTTTTTGTTAATCTAATTTGGCAAAAATGCCATCTCATTTTCATTTGCATTTGCCTGGCCATTGGTGAACCTCTTCCTATGTTTATTGATCATTTGTATTTCGTGTTATGTGAAGTGCTGAGGTAGCTCACTCCATATTGTTGGATGGTGCGTTGTTCCATGATGCATCTTTTACTTAGAGACCAGCTACTGCCTAATGACACTTAAATGACGTTTAATCTTTGGACACCCGCCTCAACCCAAAGGAAAATATATCATGTTGTTCAAAGATAATGAGCTCCATTATGGAATAAGTCTTTTTTAAGCATTTTTTATCTCATCAGTTTCCATTGTTTCAATGTCTTAATAAAATATATGATGATTTTTATATAGTAAGAAATTTAGGAGAGGAGAGGAGAGAAGGGACACAGAGAAATGTTTTCAGTTCTAATGTATTTTGGGGTGTCTCATGAAAAATAATGTTTAAAAATACATTATTGATTTCTGAAGCCAGAAGAGCAAGATTATAAAGACTATGACTGGCTATTTGCTAAGTTATCTTCCTGGACGCTCCTTGCCAGTGAACTTAAATTCAATTTTAAAAATCATTTGTTTGTGTTATTTTATTTAAATTCTTATCCTGGAGGTAGTCTTTCTCCCTGTCTTCCAGCAAGTCTTTGATATTTTGGTGATTCTTTTAAAGTTTAATACTCATCGTTGGCCAAATCATGATTTGCTCAAACCCTGTGCTCCACCCGGGAAACACCTGGAAGTGGCTCGTTTTAAAGGTAGGAAGACCGATGCTTGGGTGACGCCAGCCGGTGGCAGAAGAGCGCCCCGAGTCCACTCGCTTCTTTTCCCTTCCTTCTGTCCACTGACTCAGCACACTCTCCGTTCCCTCACTCGCTTTCTGTTTAATGGACTCTGGGAATTAGACCGTTTGAATCACTGCTCGCTGTTCAAATAGAGGCCAGGTTGTTAGTCTTTGCCATCTGAAAGCCGCTTTGATGGCCTCTGTAAAGGGAGCCCGTGGACACCCACTGCACTGCTGGCATCTCCGCAGCCGTCTGAGCGGACATCAAAGCCTGCCGGCTGCGTGGACGCAGTTCCCTGAGGTCAGGGTTGAGGCTTCCTGGCAGGCTCTTTGCTGGCTGCACAGTGCCACTCACTCACTACCTGTGCCCTGCTTGCTGGAGAGCACCTCTACCTGTCCGGGGTCCACGGATTAAAGAGGCCTTTCAGTGTTCAAACCCATTCTCTGGCAGCTGGAATTCCAAGTGCACTTAGAAACTATAACTAACTCTATTAATTTGAAAATGAAGCAAGAATACCTCTGCTTTTCTTCCTCTGACACTGTCCCCTTGTCTCTTCTGGGCTGAGGCGATGCTTTTGGCCGTGTGCTCCTGGCTGGAGCGATTTAAAATGTTATGCGGTGGGGCCCCAGGATGGGCCAACAGGAACAAAGAGCTCTCTGGTTATCAGAACTTAGGTCAGCCAAACACTTGCCTGCTCAGAAAGACTGAGCACATACATTCCTCTTGCCAGCAGGGTCCCATATTCTTACCTAACCTGATAAAGGCCTGGCATTTGACAGGAGCCTGTTTTATTAAAGTGACTGTCCTCATTGGGTAAAGTTTGGATCCTCAGCACTTCATAATGGTGCTTGTAACACTTTTGAAAATATCCAATGTAAGATAGAGATCATTAGACACCGTCCTTTTCATTCTTAACTCAGAGGGCAGGAAGCTTGGAAGGTTTCAACAAGACAGATGTCCCTCTTGGTTACTTGGCTTGTTACTTTCCAGTGGGCACAAAAAGTTCTTTTTGGGCAATCAGACAATGGTAGTCTCCTCTCCAGCTCCCTGAGGAAGCTTGTTTCCCCCATGAAGTCCAAGTTCTATTCTGCAGCCTTGAAAACCAAGAAACGTGACTCAAAAACAAAGAGTCTGGGCCCCTACAGCTGGAGCAACTAAATCTTCGGACAGAAACTCTGTGCTAGACTTTCATTTTATCAGTCTGGGGACAAGAGCTGGATAAGCAGGGCGGGAGGTGGGGGGCGGAAATCCAAAGATAAGGAGACTCTGCCAAGGAGAGGCTGGGGGGATGGAGCAGAATTTTCTGGACCGACAACTCAGAGTATCACGCGTGTGTGGAGTGAGGCTTCTCTCCCCTTCGTGTGGCTATTGTGACATTCTTGTGGAAACATGCAGACGGAGCACACGGTGTGTACCAGGGCATATTTAACGCCGAAGTACGAGGGCTTCAAAGTGCAGTGGAATCGTCTGAGGCAACAGGCCTGCAGGTGTGCGGCGGGCACCAGGCACACTGGGTTGTTGGAAATGAATGTAGGAAAACGCAAGGCCAGCTTGTGGGTCCTTGCACATCTGTTAGTGCTGAGCTCGGGAATGCAAACAGAGAGGCTGGCTGCATTCTGGACCTGGAGGGGCAGATTCCTTGTCAGTACAGCAGAGGAGCTGAGGCAGGTAAAGGACGGATGCGATTAGGGCAGTGCCTGGTGGGTAGGACCAGCCTGTCGTTTCCTGTTTGAATGTCTGCTGGTTCCTGGTTCTTCCGTTCACCTCACACATTTGACTTTTCAGGGCTTTTACTTACATGATCTTATTTGATGCA
Organism: Carollia perspicillata; assembly: GCA_004027735.1. NCBI lineage: Eukaryota > Metazoa > Chordata > Mammalia > Chiroptera > Phyllostomidae > Carollia > Carollia perspicillata. The sequence continues at coordinate 18,293 of PVKM010007113.1, read as the reverse complement.
CATAATAGTCCTGTGGGGCATGTAGGGCAACACGGTTTCCTCATTTAGAGGTGGGGAAAAGGATTCACTGGTTTGTACTGCCTGAGACCGTGTGGGCAGAGTCAAGCCCGGATTTCAGGCGTGAAGCCCGGTCCAAAATGCCTTCTGTGACCTTTCTGTCCCCCCAACTAAGGGAACGCCTTCTGCCTGTCGTGCACTGAGCTTCAGCTACAGTTGACTTCATTTACTTGAGAAACAAAGCAAAACGACCGCCACCCCCACAAAACAAACTATATGTATTTTTTTATTACCAGACAAATATATGTGCTTATAGTAGAAAAGAAAAAAGTTAGGAAGGAAAAGAGGAAGAAAATAAATACCACCCATAATCCTGCCACATAGTAACTACTTAACATAATAATAACGTAATAGAGAAAACTGTCCATATTGCACAAATGCATACGTTGAAGTAGGAGTTTCATTTAGTTTAGTGTTTTCATTTTTCATGAAATTGATATCATTTGGTGTAGAATGGGATTTAAAATTTTTTTCTACATATTGAGAGAATCTGTCAATGTCAACATTGCAAACCCTTTTACAGTATACAGGGGTGGGCAAAAGTAGGTTTGTAGTTGTAATACCACTAAATAATACAATAATTAATGAATAGTAATACAAGAATAAAATCCTGTGTTTTGTGTACTCACGGCTGTAAGCCTGTTTTTGCCCACCCTGTATGTGTAGTTCCTTGGCTGCCTACATTTCCACTCGATAGGCATAAGAATATATGTAATTTTATCCTGATGTGTCTCCTAGTTTGCTATACCATAAACAACGTTGCAATAACTATGCCAGTGATTAAATTTTTGCATACATTCTATTATTTTCTTAGGATTAATTTATAGAATTGGAATAGCCAGGTCAAAGAAAAAATATACAATATATACAATATACACATACATGTATAATGTGTAATATATACACATATAATACATGCATATGCAATACATGCCCATAGATAATATATGTATATTGTTTACAGTTCCCACCAGGAAGCAATGTATAAGAGGGCCTATTTCTCCACTCTTTGGCAGCCCTGGGTTTTAAAATTCAAAATAAGACTCCGGATACTTTCTATAGCTGCAGAGGTGCAGGCCCCCAGAACCTGTGACGGGCACTGCAAAGGTGCACCGTTGATAAGCAAGCTAAGCGCACTATATCCTCTCTCCACTCTCCCGACCCCTAAGATCAGCTACTGTAGCCAATCAGGGACCAACGAGGGAGCATTAGGGAAGACTGCACTCAAGCCACACTTCAAAAGCTCTCAGAAAACACAACCGAGGGAAAGTCTAATCCATCAGTGGCCCATGGCCATATACCTTCCCCTGTAAGCCCTTCGTTTTCTACAAGTTAAGTAGGGTTAAGCCAGGTCAGCCCTTGGATAAAGGTCCTCTAAAGAACTCCAAAGTACCACAGAAAGGGTTGTTCATGATTGTGTAAACGTCAATCCTCTGCAAACAAGCTGGTGTAGAACTTTCCAAAATATCTATTTCTTAGTGGAAAATATTCCATCTTCTGGAATATCGTTGATGGAGAGAGAGTGGGAACTAATTGGGAATGAGCCCTGTTTGGTTTGTCAGATTTCTTGGAAAGCTTATGAAGCAATCAGGGTGGCTGCACCGAATGGCCTGGGTGGTGCTGAGGGAAGACCACCCATTTTTACAGTCACAAGACAGTTCAGGAAAGTTCCAGAGACTTCCAGCTGGGACGATCACTTCACACTTTCAGGCTGTCAACACAAGCAAAATGAGGAGCTGATGCAATTATCTAAGTACTTTAAGGGGAAAAAAAACTGGAGAAAGAGACATTTTTAGGAAGGAACTGAACTCTTCAGTGGGCTCTGTCTCATCATGAACTCCACCCATCATACCCAAACTTTTCCCTGCACCCCTGCTGCTTCCACAGGAAACTGCAAAGTGACCAAGTACAAGGAAGCCACCTTTGGATTTCTAAAGGGTCAGTTGGGAAGGAATAAAATACAATAGGAAGGCTGTTTAGAGGAAAGATCCAAGGCAGGGTGGGTAGATGCTTTGTGTTTTAAACGCGCTCCTGTGTTTTGCAGAAGTCGTATTCTGCAAATCCAACCAGCAAGCCCAGTGTTGTTGAAGTTTTAAAAGAATCCACTTTATTGTTGGGTTTATATCACTAGTTAAGAAGATATATTTCTAATAGCTCTCATCCTTCAGTAGGAAATTTCAGGTTCTCTCAGCAAGAGTAGATGAATTTAGCAGCTTGTTGGTAACGGATAGGTTCAAAAAGTACTTGAAAACAATGTGTGACAAATGTGTAGAGGCCCAGTATATATAAAGATTTTTAACTATACAGGCCAATGTTATTCATTTTATGTTTCTATTGACTTTACACATACTAAAATTTCTAGGATGAATTAATAGCCAAAGCAAGAAAACTTATAACTTTCTAACCGTATTTTTAAAATCATTCTGTATTATATCTGATATTTTTTATTATGGGGGAGTATTGTACAGCATTTCATGTAGACCTTGAGGAAGAATATTGTTCACTAAGTTTCCACTGAACTAATTCAAAAATGAAAAAAATGGCAGGTACAAAAGAACTAATGTCAGCAGCACCATGCAGGTTAACGATGAAGTACAATACACACTTAGTTTCCAGGAGACAATAGAAATGCTTTAAAGAACGGACCCTTTGGAGAAAGTGCCATGAGTGCATTCCATCCTTCCTTCGACATTTCTTGAGCCTCTGCCATGTGCCATATACTGGGCGCGGTGTGGAAAACACGACGTGGAGGAGACAGTGGTCTGTCCTCAAGGTGTTTGCTTATTGTCCTCAAGGAACTTTGTAACATTGACAAGTATTTCCCCCAATACGGAATTTCTCCAGCCTCTGGGTGATTTCACATTTTCTAGGTTCATCTTTCTTCTGTGGAATTAAATGAGACCCAGAGAAAAGTAGAGGATCTACTTTTAGAGATGGAAAGGTGGAGATAAATACCTCTACGAGGTGAATGGCACTCCAGGTGTCAAATTCCTTCTCCAGGGGCGTTGGGGATGGGTATAAGAGAAAAGGATGGCCAAGGAGCATTCCATACCTTCTTGGAGACAAGCTTTGAGGTGCACAGTATAAGTTCAAGCTACTGTTATTTGGATCCCATCTGAAATAACTCTGGCAACACGATTCTAATCAAACATTCTGGTAGTGCCCTTCACAGATGCCAAGTCTTGTTTCCCAGCAAAATTCCAACATGGCTCTGCCGGCTCCTTCAATTCCTCTTAGGAGCATTAGCAGGAAAAAGACTCATTTTCTTTACTTCCTGTCCTCAGCAGCTGGGGGAAGTTGAATGGGCTTTTAAGGCATATTACAAATCCTAAGTATATGACTTAACACAGAGCCTCAAAGTCTGCAACATTCCTAGGGTGGAAAGCCGTTAAATAAATGGAATATATTTTATGACACCATGATTTATCTTGTTTAACGCCACCATTTCTATTCCCTAGGAGGAAAACATGTTGTGGAGAAATAAACTAACAATAAGGGAAAGACTCTTAGCCTAATATAAGTCCCCCTTACGTTTTGATGTCTGAACGGATAAGAAGTCCCAAAGTTAGTCATCTGAGACCGGTGAGCAGGCCTGGCATGTCCAGGGCAGCAGTCGGAGTATATTCAGGTGTGGGTGGCTTTGCAGACGGGTGACTTCAGAGCCAGTGCCCCTGTGGAGGGTCCCAATGACGCTATTACACTTTCGGTGTCTTGCTGGAATGCTAGATGAGACATCTGAAACTTGGGCCTGTTTTCCTTTTGAAAAATATATTTTTTTAATGCTGAAAATATCAAATTTATTTTCACTAGCAAAATCCTAGGGGAAATGAGGAAATGGGCCATAAATTCCTTTTTTAAGTACCCACTAGTGCCGCTGTTCTGTTTACTTTCGGTTTTAGCTTGCAGCAGGTCCTGGGTCTCTGGCCTGTCCCTCAGTTAAGTTGTCACCCTGCACTCAGCAAAGCGGGCGTGCCAGTCCTCCAGGAGCAAGGGGGAGCGCTCAGGCGGCCCGGCCTGGACGGCAGCGAATCTGACAGGAAGAGGCTAGAGTGGCGGTGCAGTCACCCAGTTCTGTTTCAGTGGACAGAGAGAGACATTTTAGGCATCGAGAATCTAAATGGCCTTCTCAGACCATTAACACCGACTTCTTTAAGGCCCTTCTCTTGTTCTCTCTGATGGTTTACCACCCAGTTCAATTTTTCAGTAATATAAAATTAACCTGCAATTATAAGCCTTTCTTTTCTAAGACATATTATTTCATTTTGATTTTCCATTTTGCTCTCTAGGTATTTTTCTCTTGTGCTTAAAACAACTTTAATTTGACTTCTCAGGTCAATCCCCTAACTTCAAATCGACTTCACTCCCTTTCTTGAAGAAGGTAATTAATGCGTCCGTATTTTTCCTCTCTTGTCTCTCGATGTAAACACATGATCAGCTGTGTTAAGAGGCGTGCTGTCGGGAGGGAGAGTGGGAACTCTGAGGAAGGCAGTAAGTGTGCTAAGGACAGCGCATTTGTCACTGTGGACCAGGCACAGCCCATTTGGTATAGAATCTCAACACTGTTCACATTGGCTGACAGTCCCCTAAAAATAATGAATTCATGACTATCTCAGAATATTCTTCAACAGGTTTTATTTAGTTATTCATTCACTTATTTATTTATTATTTTTTGACCAGAGCAAAAAGAGCATTTAACTGGATGTCAATTGTGCCCCCCACAAAAAAAATAAACCTTTTCCCGGTGTTTTCCCAGTGCTCCCAAATGTCCTTGGCCCGCTGGCCCACCTGCCCCTCTCAGGGCACTGGTGGGGAGTGGAGTGGACCTTATCCTCCTGGAACCAGGCCGGAGCCACCACACCCCACGTGTGTTCTGACTCCGTTTTTCTCCCGTTGCTCCGCCCCGTTCAGACCAGTTCAAGGACGCTCTGCCCCTGCTGGCCTCCTCCCTCGACCCGACCCCGAGCCTGCCGACCCCAGGTTTCACCTCGCACCTCTGCTACTCACACCCTCTCTCCCCCGGCAGGAGAGCCTCTGAGGCCCTCCCTCTCCGAGGACAGTGGTAGCGATTACTCCTGACTGGAAACACCGATGGCTTGGACCGCTTTGCTTTCACGACTTGTAACTAGAAAACTTAATTTACTTCAATGAAAGATTTGTTTGCAGTGCAACTTATAACGAGTTTACTTAATCGTTGCTCTGTTCCTCTCTGCCATGTGGAAGGAAACTGAGGCAGAGGCAGCCGACCTGTTAACCCAGTTATGAGATGTCATTTAGGGGTGGGTGGTGGGTGCGGAAGGATGCCACCTCTGGGTCAGATATTCGTCATCCAGGTGCAGCTCATAGTGACACCCTCATCCCAGTTAAGAGAGGGAAGGAGCCATGTCCAAGAGCGAGGGGTCCAGCTTCTTCGTGGCGACAGCAGGCCTCACTGAAAAATTCTGCCTGGGTTAGATGTGTGACCTGCCTTTGGCAATGGGAGCATTGTTCTGTTTCCAGGGCTTTCTGCTGCAGCTGTCAGGGAGGAGGAACGGGGTGGGTTGGGGGTGGGAGGAGGGGGCTGAGCTTGCTCACCTACTGGCAGACCTTTCCATGGGATATGACTGCCTTCAGTCCGATCCCTGAGGGGACCTTGCAGACACGGAGCGAGGCATAGGGCCCGTACCAAGGGGAGCCCCAGGAGGGAAGCAGCTACAGGGCAGGGAATCATCAGCAAAATGGAAAGGGGAGTCTCTGGATAAGGAGGGGGCAGCAAGGAAAGAGAGAAAGTGCTTTGGGAACAAAGCTTAAAATACACGTGTAGACTTGGGGCAAGGACCATGCATTCCATTCTGCTGTCCCTGGAACCATCGCGAAAAGGAGCCTTGCCAGTTATCTCAGCTGAATTGAAAGTGACATGTACACCTTATTTTTCCTCAGGAGTTTAACATGGGTTGATTAAAAAAAAAAGACAACCAGAGGTAGGCAGAGGGAGGAGGGTGCTGACGGGCCTCTGGGTGCGAAGAGGAGGACTGAGAGCAGCGCGGTGCTGCTTTGTGGCCAGGAAGCGTTGCCACGCACCACCTGAGGCAGGTGGGACCCTGCCACAGGAGCAGGGAGGCTGCAAGGGCAGCCGATGTCCTGTAGGGCGTGGTCTGTGCCCCGTGGACAGATTGCAGGTGTGCCTGCTGGGGGGCCGGGCATCCGGACACTGCGTGTTTCTTTTTCAGCACACCTCAGACATCGGCGGGGCTTCTCAGAAATACCTGGGGGTGAGAGAGAGTTACGGGAGATCGAATTCTGGAAGGAGCAGACGTAGAGGCCATAGAGGCTGTCAGGATTGTGTATTTCCTCCAAAACCCCGTTAGTACCTATGGGCTGCTGGATGGAGAGGTCTGGGTTGCACACACTTTATAATGTTTGCAAGATAAAATGTAGTAGACACTCAGGAGACTGTCATCTACTCCTGGTACATAGGTCACAAAGGAGTTTCTGCCTCAGGTCATCAGAAAGAGATGCTGTTATGGTGGATATTTGTTGGCTGAGTTGAGTTTTCTGTATCATTCCCTTCACCCTTTCCCAACACTACTAATTTCTGTTTGTGATTCTGAGAAGCACAGTTCTACCTCTGGGCCTATGGTGCAGCACAGGACCTAGGCTAATCTCAGCAGTGTATTCCCTTCACAGGTTATAACAATTAGTTAAGGTTTATATTTTAAGTATGTATTTTAAGAATCTAATTTAAGCCATCTAAGCAGATTAGATCTCATTTCTTTCCCTGGAAATGAGAACATTGGAACACTGTTGAAACATTGATGTTGTTGTTGAAGAAATCAATGAGGACATGTGTTAGTCTGGGTGCAGTTGCAGCCATTTTGGGACCATAAGGTTAGACAGGGGAAAAAAAATGTTGGATACACAACTGAGTAGTCTGATCAAGGTTTAACTGTGGTTACCCTCCCTCTGGTATCCCTCTGGTATTTTTAATTACATGGGTCAGTGAATCCTCCCTTATACATAGTATACATACATAGTCTACATACATAGTCTACATATACAATGTTTAAACACATTGGGTGACATTTTCTGCTACTTACTACTGAAAGTATTCTCACCAGTAAAGGTGTAACATGTGTCTTCATTCTTAACACATCAACATTAACACTTCCTTGGACAGACAGGGAAATTTTCATGGTACCATGGAACTTGGCAGAATTTTGATAAAGGGTAAACAGAACTTCCCTGTAGAAGGGCCCATGACTAGAGGAAACCCCATCAACCATATTTATTTGTGTTTTAGGCTCCTCCATTCCAGACTCTGGGTACCTAGGGAGTAGAGAACACGCTAACTCATTCTGTTCTAAGTAATCCTGAGCATGACATTATTTCTAAATAAACATTTGATGGTATTGGTAACATGTAATTTAATGTTTAATTTTTTTGTTAACAATAATAAGGTAAGTGGTAATCGACACCATGCCAATTTCCCCAGGAAAACAAAATGAGTAAAAGACATGATTTAGTGTAGGAAGCTCTTAGAATCCATAGCAGGGCCGGAGAGCTCGGCTGCGTCCCAGTAGTGTTTTCCGAGGCCAGCTGAGTACCGGGTCCCAAGACAAGCGCCAGAGACACAAGCCGGGGCTCCTGCTGTCGGAGTGCCTGCTGTTTGGGCCAAGGAAGGCAAATGGGCTTCCTTGTCCCGGGGCCAGCTTCGGTACCCTGGTCATGGGGACCTGCAGGCTCGTACAGAGAAAAGCCTCAGCCTGTGTTTGGCTTCCCTCAGAAGGGACAGACTACCGGAGCAAGCCTCGCCTCACCTGGAGCTTGTCCTGCTTCCGTCACCCATGAACAGTATCCACTGTGGACACAAGAATGGCAAGTGGTGGAATAGGCTCTTCTATTTGCTGTCCTGGAGAAGGGCTCAGGATTTAGGCAGCAGTTCCAGGCCCTCACTCCTTGTACAAAGCCATTCCAACTAGAAAGGTCCAAATCTCAAACGCCAATGGTCCTATGTTCAAAACCATAATACTCTGGCTATAAAAATATGCTTGCACCCAAGACCTAAAAGTTCCAGGAAAGATTTCGAAGAACACTGTGAAACAAACTCTGGGAATATAAGGAAATTCTCCTAAAAACAAAACAAAACGGCAATTGACATGGTCTTTTTTTTTTTGCATTGTTTTATAGGGAAGCTGTTGGAATTTATGAGTAAGATAGTGTGTTCTCTAGTGACCTCTGAAAATGATGGGCCCGTGTAGATAGGATAAATGTGGGCGAAGCCAACACAGATTTAGTTGGGCCTCCTAATTCTGCATACTATGGTTTTTGCAAGGCAGTTTGCTGAATCCAAATTTCCTAAAGAAGATCACATTTTCTCTAGTGGGACGTGGCCCAAGAAAGCAGTTCAAAATGGTTAGTGCGGATCAAGAAAAGAAAGGGTATTTTAAGTATTCTCATGCCTCTAATTTAATTCCAAAATGTGAGTCCTGTACCCCCAGCACAGTTAAATGCTTTCTGTAGCACGAAGAAGGGGACTAGGGGGGAATTCAACCTGCCAGAGCCACACAGATTTATACCTCATAATAGCTACCAATGCGCTGCAGTAAAATTTTACGTTTCAGCTAAATTACTAATGACTTTCAGGCCTGTGCCAACAATTTTAGAGTAGGCTTATAAAGGGAGATGAGAGAATGTATGGTCTTAAGAGTGCGGGGTGTGTGTGTGCGTGTGTGTCCATGTGTATGCACAGGCGTGTGTTTTTCATTTGGGATTACGGGACACGTGCTCATCATTTTTTGCCATCTTGATTAAATGTAATTAGGTTCTGGCAAGCCACCCTGCCCCTCTCTCTTGGACGCCGGAGATTTTTTGCTTCGTCACATGGGTTATCCGCAGGAGGTCAGTTTGTTGCCTCATGCCTTTGCTCCAGGGGTGGCCGCATTTTTTGACGTATGGGGCTTCAGAGTGATTTACAGATTAAGGCTCTGGCCTGTCCCGGGGCCAGCAGGGCTGCTGTTCTCTCTCGCTGACACATCTTGCTGCTTGGAACGGGTGGCTCTTTGCTTACCCTCTCATTATAGTTCTCAGCCCACATTTCCTTTTGGCAGAGAACACTTGGTTATTTTGACGATGTGCTGGGTTTGCCTCCTGCCTCTACCCCCTGCTGACTTGTGAAAATGACCACAGAAGGGGGAAGCAGGTGACAGAGGGGGCTGCTATGGTGGTGCCCCCCAGCCCACCCCCACCCCATCCCCACTCTGGGCCCCTGAAAATTTCTCCTTAAGCAGGGGAGTTGCTTTAGTAGAAGTCTGACGTCGATCTAGTCCACCCTGTCCCTGGTTCTCTGTCTTATTTTTTAACTGCAGGGTCTTTTAGTTTATTTTTAACTTATTATTATTATTTTTTTAAATCCTCACCCAAGGATATGTTTTTATTGATGTGTGAGAGAGAAAGGTATCATTACGAGAAAGAAACGTCAATCTCTTGCCTCCCACACATGCCCTGACCAAGGATCGAACCCACAACTTAGGTCTGTGCTCTGATGGGGAATTGAACCCACAGACTTTTAGAGTACAGGACGATGCTCCAACCAGCTGAACTACACAGTCAGGGCTGCAGGGTCTTTTAGAGATGACAAGTACCCCTCCATGGAGAAGGGGGCCCTTGGCTTGCTCTGCTGCTGAGGACGCTGACCACTTCTTTCAGGATCTCAGGACTCTGAAAATCGGGTCCCTTTCACGTGACGGTGTGTCTGTATGGGTGATATTGGCAAATGTACAAAAGGTAAAAATTAACATAGAGTTAAAATGATCTATCCTAAGAGCAAAAGCCATCGTGACCTCTGTAAGTAATAGAAAGCCACCAAACCCAGTGTTCACACATAAGGGTTTATCCCGTGATTCTTACACTTTAGCATTTACTTGCAATTGTCAACTTTACTCGCAATTGTCAAAATTACTCGCAATTTTTAGTGGGATTGGCCCACTAAAAATCATTTCTTGGAGTTTTTTAGGTGCTTATGCTTCATATTTATTTGCTCGTTTTCCTGAGTCATGTTCACTTATTTACATCTTTATACTTTTAAAACTAAGAAATTCACACCTTAAGTGATTTCCACACAAAACTTTTCCACGGGTGAAGACATGAGTCTCGTGGGCATGAGAGCCCTGTGATACGCGTGAACGCCCCCAGGGCTGATTTCTTTTTTTTTTTTTTTTCACATGCACAATCCATTTTTTCTCCGCGAACATCTCCTGGCTCATGGAGCAAATATTATTTTGTTTTAACCTGCTTCATTGTGCTGAATACTATCTATCTATCTATCTATCATCTATCTATCGAGATAGATAGGGTCAGGTACAAGTAAGGCTTGTGTGGTTGGTAGGGTAATGATATGGGTGTAATAATTTATAGTTTTAATTTGAACAGTGCAACTAAAACATCATATGGTGTGCTTGAGTATGATATTGTTATGTTATAGAATTATGTGCTTATGATTTTGTAATAAAAGGGGCGTTATCTGTGCTGGGCCCCATATGTATTCACCAATTTAAATGTGCAATCGGATGAGTTTTGACAAAAGTAAACAGCAGTGTACCCAGTACCACAACTATGATATGGAGACCATTTTCCTCATCCCATCAGGTCTGATCCTGCCCAGGGCTGATTTCTAAGGCAGTTTGCGTGATTGGCCGGAAATGGGTTTGAAAGTTGCTGAAACCTGTTAACATATGAATGCATTTAAATAATCATCGTTCTTTTGATATGTTGAGTTTTCTCCAAATATGTTTTTAAGAAGGGCCCTGTCTCCTCTCCAACTGTGCTCTCCCATTTTACGAATGAGGAGACTGACCATCAGGCAGGTCAATGTGCCTGCAGACCAGCTCGTTCAAGGGCCCTGTGTGGGCTGGGACCCAGCCCTGGGCAAGTTCAGCGTTCAGCCCACTCCACCGTCGTTGGCCACGATTGCATCATGCAGCTCGCACAACAGGCCACATAAATCATGGATGCAAAGACGGTAACTTCATTTTAAATATCGTTTAATTTCTGATAGGAGCCCAGAAGAAGAGGAATCATTTCCTCCCTTACACAATCTCAGGCTCATATTAAAGCTTTTATTTTTCCAAAACCACGGTCCCTGCAGCCTATGTTCTCCTGCCTGTAGCGCGACCTTCCTAACTCCCTTTCCGTTCCTTCTGAGCCTGGAGGCAGCACAAGAATTGTCGCACCTTCGACCCACTGCGTGGCCCCCGCTCTGTGGCTATCATCTGCTGTGGAGCCAGGGCCCTCTCTCACCAGGGCTGGCAGGGCCGACTGCCTGAGCTTTGGGCCAGTCTGTGAGTTTACTCAGCTGCTTCCGCTTGGCCAGGGGGCCTCTGAGACTTTCCTCAGTGCTGCCACCTCAGCTGCTCGGGTTTCTTTGGAAACATCCACATGCTCGGTGCAGAAGGTAAGACTGAGTGGACCAGGGTGCTCGGACGTCTTCCAAGGACTCCCATTGAACACCAGCATAGGGAGTGGCTGGCTGGCGGTGGGACTGACTTCCATGCTCAGCACTGGTGCTGAGGCTCTGACCTCTCTGAGTATTAACCGCCCCGAAAAGGTAGCTGAGTGTGGCTCCTACTTTTCACGTCTATTTTCCGGGCGGATGAAGCAATAGTGGTGGACCTGTGACTCTTGGATGCTCATTGGAGTGACTCAGCAGCTTTGGAAATTGGGGGCTATGCGGAGGTCACCCAGCCCTGCTTGGGGTGAGGATTCCTTTCCATTATTTGGGTGCAGGGATGTGTGTGGGACTGGGATTCATACAAATCCTCTCTCTTTTCCTCTCTGCTCCAGTAGTACGAGCTTCCTTTCAGGCGGTGTTATAACCTGCAGCTCATCTTCACAGCTATTATTGTATTATTTCATGTCCCCCATTTCAACACCCCTCCACTATGAAGTACATAGAGGTATCACAGAAAACCCCAGACCCAGAGTCTCCAGTTAGGGCCAATCAGAGAAGCATCTGGTTCCAGGTCTCCGGCCCTTCCATTATCTTATGCTGCCGTCCAAGGAACGGAGCCAGGGAGCGTCCAGCTCGGAGGCCTCTTTAGGTTTCATCTCTTGTCGATTGTTTCCCCACAACCTAAAATACAGTAAAATCAACTGAAATAGAGCAAACTATAATGTTTTAATCTTAAAAATCAGTCAGATTTTCAGATGCATTCATTTCCCACGGCTGCTGTGACAAAGAAGGACAAACGTGGTGCCTTAAAATCGTGGGAATTGACTCTCTCTCCCAGCTCTGGAGGCCGGAAATATGAACCGAGGTATCAGCAGGACCAGGGCCCCTCCGAAGGCCTGAAGGGAGCGTCCTTTCTTGCCTCTTCCAGCTTCCCAAGGCTCCCGGCTGCCCTTGGCTTACGGCTGCGCAACCCAACCTCCGCCTCCATCATCATGTGGCTTCTTCGCTGCGTGTCTGTGTCTATTCTGCCGTCTCTTCTCCTACATAGACTTGGCATTGGACTTCAAGCCCGCCCTCATCCAGTACGGTTTCACCTTGAGATCCTTCCTGCCACCTGCAAAGCCTTCTTTCCTAAGAATGTCACAGGTACAGGTTCTGTGAGATAGGGTATGCACATCACATCTGGGGGCTCACCATTCGACTCACAACAAGTGATTAAGAAACATGTTTCACAGTTCTATGGCATGGTGAGAAGTATTGAGTCGGCATAATTACATGCAGGTAATGGAATATGGGAAGATTAGGCAGTTCAGATTGCACTGATGTATTACCTGATAAAATTCCTCTCAAGGAAGTTAATCTGCCCTTCTCCAGTCTGTGCAGAGAAAGATGAGGATGCGAAGGAAGTAAGGGAAGGGGGACGTCTGGGGGACAGACCAACATACTCAGGTATGTGTGGCCCCGGAAGAGTCCGGAGTTCTGCTTCCACATTCCTGAGTGGCAAGAAGGATTCTTCACTCCTTGGGGTTTCTGGGATATTCTGTTCCAACAGAAAGGCCACTTCACGGAATTTTAGGTCTCAGGCCAACTGGACGCGTTCCAGAATTCCACGAGAAAAAGCTCTCCTCCCTGAGGTTCCAATCAGTGGTCACGGGGGAACCATAGAGAGAATGAAGACTCTCCCAAGTGACAGCCGCCGGAGAGGAAGGCAGAACCTGCCCGAATAGATGAGACGCACCGACGGGAACTTCTGCAAAACCAGAGGAGAGGGGCAGTATGTTCAGGGACAATCTTGACTGCAGTTCGGATGGCCGGCTCACTCTCATCTCTTCCCAGGGCACCTCCTCCATGATGCCTATCCCAAACGACCTTTCCGAAGGGAAAACCCCATAGCTCCTCATGTGTTCCCCTTATGAGAATCACCACTACCTGGAGTAGTTTTTCTTCCCTTGTTTGGATTCTGTGCCATCGATGAGACTGTGGGCTCCATCATGCTCATCAGCCAGTCCCTGGGGCCTTTGTAACTGTCCGGTCCACCACACCTTATGAATAAGTATCTGTGGCGTAATGAACAGGTGGGCAAGTGGCTGGAGGACCCTCCCTACCTGTTGCTGTGCCAAGACAGAGGCAGGAAGTATTCTGGACAAAATCAAGACAACAACACGCAGCATGGAGGGGGTTGGCGGATTCCCTGACCTGGGAAGCGAAGAGTGACAGCAATTCTTCATCAGTTTCTTCCTTCTTACTACTACCAAAATCCCTGCTACGATTTCCCATAAATAATAGTATAATATTAAAAGACTCTTGGAGAGTTTTAAATTTAAGAGAAATACCAGAAGCACAATAAATAAAACCAAAAGTAATTAATGGGTTATGAGTTAAAGCTACTGAAAATATTATATATATTCACGGGAGTCAAATTTCCTGTTAGGAATGATAATAGGAGAAAGAACAGACTTTGATGTCTTGCCAAAAGCCACCAGTATGGCGATCCTAGTTCCTGTGATGTGGGCACCTGGCCTACAGATTTCAGAATTCTGTGTGGTTTCCCTCAACCAAATCTCTGAAGGAGCCAGCAGAAAGGGGTAGGGGCGGGAAATGTGTTATCTATAAAAGTAAACCACAAAAATAATTTCCAAGTGCCACTAAAGGCCTCAATTTGGGCTGTAAAAGCCAAGACATTTAGAATAAACTATTGTAACTTCTAGCGAGTGCGGTAACACACATGGCCAACAGCACGCTGGAGCTGGGTGGGGGCTGGGGGGGAATGTGGCGTATGTCAACATGGGTGGGGAGGGCCAGGGGTGGCCGGGTGCGGTGGGGGAGGGGGCTGCATGGGTTTTAAGATTTGCTTGGTCCTGGTGGGAATTTCACTTCTGACTCTTAAAATTCATCTCGCTCAGTAATTTGGCATTTATTGTGATCTGCCTGCTGTGGTATTCAGAAACATCTGTGGGTGAAAGGGTACACACCCCACCGAACAGCATATTCAGACACTTGGCTAAACTACGTCAAAACCCACTTCCCCTTCTGAGAGAGCGGCAAAAGCCGTTCACTCACTGATGGTTGGAAGACGCATCTACTTTCTGGGAGACAGGGCTCCCACATCAAGGATTAGTCCTAAAAGCTGCATGTACCCCGGATCCAAAAGTGGTATGTCTGAAGGGGTAGACTCACAATCAGATCGCTCATTCCAAGTAGGCCAAATTCAGCATTTCACCATTTTTTAAAAATCCTCTCTTGTGCAAGGAAGGTGGCAGCCAAGTTTTTCCGACACGCCGGTGCTTAGACAGGGTACATCAGGATGCGTCTGGATGGAAGGCAGGTCAGGCAGGAAAAGAAACAACCAAAAGGGGGTTTGACAGGGAAATCACACTACCTCCCATACCACATTCCTTGGTAGGTGGCTTGAGAGTTGACTCTTTTTCGCCAACTTTCCACCCGGCCTGCCCGCCCCAGCCTGTGGGTCCCAGGGTGGGCACAGCCGTTCCGGCATTATGTCGTCACCCAGCAAGGTCCAGAGAGGCCCGGGGAAGAAGACATGCTCTTTCTTCGGCTTTCCTTTTAAAAGAAAGTAAGCTGTTTTCATGGCTCCCATAGCCGACTTACCCTTCTGTTTTATTGGCCAGAATTTACAGCTTGTGCCCAGTCCCAAACCAATCACTGGCAAGGATAGAATTACCTTGACTGGATTTACCCAGAGGTACCCCCCTGAGGATGAGCAGGACCCCAGCCTCCCCTGAAGTGTACAGCTGCCTGATTTTCTAAATTAAAATTGAGAGAGAATGTCCTCTGGGGAGGCAACCACCAGTGTTTGCCACACACGGGGAAAATATTTGGAAAGAGATTTAATCAAGAGTTCCTTTGTATCAGGGTCAGGTTTGGCCATATTTTTCTTCTTATGCTTTCTTATGTCCTTGTCCTAAATGTTCCAAAAAGAAATCACATTCTGTGAGTGGGGCCAGCTATCTCCCTAGGACAAGGACCTGTAGCACTACCCAGTAAGGCAATTTAAGCTTTGCAAGCCACATAGGGTCTCTGCCACCACAGCCATGGCCTCTGCTTCCTCTCCCCCTCCTCCTCTTCCTCTAACCCTTTAAAAGTATAAAAAAATCTCAGCTAATGTCCTGCACTAAGAAAGGCTTGGACTGCCTGGCCGAGGGCTCTACTCTGCAGACTTCTGCTCTAGGCAGAAGATACAGAACAAGGGGAATGGAAACGACATATAAAGGTCTAGCATTTTGTAAAAGATTTCATTCATTTATTTTTAGAGAGGGGAAGGGAAGGAGAAAGAGACAGAGAGAAGCGTCAACGTGTGGTTGTCTCTCATGTGCTCCCTACTGGGGACCTGACCTATAGCCCAGGCATGTGCCCTGACTGGGAATCAAACCAGTGGCCCTTTGGTTCTCAGGCCGGTGTTCAATCTACTGAGCCACGCCAGGCAGGGCAAAGTTCTAGCATTTTGACATACTTGAATGAGCTCTGTGAGATCACCTAGACCCAGTTACCTGGACTTGGAAAGAGGAAAGGGTGGAAGAAGGCACACACGTCAGTGGTTTGGTTTGCTGCACACTGAGCAGAGGACTTCACGGAGCAGGCAGAGCGGCAGTGGAAGAAAAGGGCAGATGCCATGTTGAAGTCAAGGGACGTTTAGCACTGATGACTGTATGACCCACTGGTTTTTCTAGGTTGAGGGAGCCTGGGAAACCTGGCATAGACATTAGCTTTGGAAATCTTGGGTTTCATTCCCATGCCTGCAAATTTTTGTTTTCTTGCTAACATTAAGTGCAGCAGAAACGTTCAAGTGCTCCGTGATTGACTGGAGCATGTCCTATTCACACCTCTATCCCAATTTCACATTAAGCTTTCAGTTACTTCCTAATAAGGATGAATCATTTAGCTAATAGTCTTTTCAATTATGTTTTGATATTTTCATTGGGAAAGAAACATGCAAAAAGCATCTTAGTAGTGTATGAGACTATAAGTATTTATGATCTAAATCTAGCAGTTAAAACTAACATATTAATTATTTAGGTGATACTGGTTACCAAAATTATACGGGTTTCAGGGTCACAGTTTTAAAACACTTCATCTGTGAGCTGTATGGTGTGTTCACCACCCCAAGTCAAGTCTTCATCCATCACCATTTACCCCCCTATACACCCACCCCCACTTCCCTCCCTTGGCAATCACCGCACTGTTGTCCATGTTCATGGGTTTTTTCTGCTTTTTTTTTCTCTTTTGCTCAATCCCTCCACCTCACTGCAGCAACAGACCCCAGTGTCCCAGGCACACCCACTGCTGCTGCACAGGTACTGGCTGGACTTAAGCCACGGGGTAGATTGTGGGCATAGGTAAAGTTTACACATGAAGACCCCTTTGTGGTTTCAGGCCGTCACCTCTCTCTCTGCCACTTTTTGTGGTGTGACGTCTTTGCTCTTCCATATGCCCCTGTCACTCACTATTCTGTAGGGAGCATGTTTGTTGGACTGACACCTAGTGTTCTCATCGAGGAGGGCAAATCATTAGTCTTTCCATGACTACCACATGCCTGTAGCCCTGTAAGAATCCTCAATATTTTTTCTTTTGCACAACTTCTAGCTTGAGTGTATGTATGAAAGAGAGAGAATATACATGAATGTGTGTGCATGTGTGAGTAAGTGTGTGTATAAATGCATGTGAGCATGGATGTCTGCAAGGATGTATGTGTGTGGGGGGGTATCAGCCAGAATCAACAGAATATAGCCATCCTCAAACACCATGTCAAGGACTTCCAAAAAAGATAGCTGGCAGACACTGAAATATGTTTGTAAAAGTTCATGTTGTTATAGGTACCTTTTTTAAGTTGAAGAAATAAAACTCTACCAGCAAAACATCATTTAGTTTCTCCACTGGCTGTGAGAATAGAATTGCACTGTTTTTCCTTTAGGCGACCAGCTGTCCCGGTGCGGTGTAGCTCAAGAAGCGGTGTCCATACCAGCTATCCTGTGTCGGGCAGTGGGTACAGAAAGACGAACAAGACATGGCTCCTGCTTGTGAGAGCCAAGAGCTGAGGTCTCCTGGGGGCCACAGGTCCGTGAGGAAACAGCTATCACAATGGGATAAATGAAGCCCAGCAGCCTAATCCAGGGATTATGAGATCACAGAGAAACGGTTCCTCGCCAGCCTAAGGATGAAGGCCACGTCTCTGAAACTTCCTCAAGAAGCGTCATGCCAGAGCTGTTTTATGGGGAAGTGGTATTTTCCTGGACCTTTAATCCTCACTAGAGCCTTGCTCTTAATAACATAATTTGTAAGAGTGCTCATGACCGAGTTTCTTTGTCCGCTGCAGCGTGCAGAGGTTGTTCTTTGTTCTTCCGATCTGGCTGCGTTTGGCGGGAAGTCCACATGGTCTTTGGATCCATGTGACATGATGGCACCTCTTTTTTTTTAAATAATCGGCTTTGAACCTGGGAATCCTTAGAAAGACTGAGTAAGGGAATGTTCCTAATGCAATTCTTACTCTGTGATTAAGATTGAGAAAGTCGCTAAATGACTTGTCCAAGGCCACACAGTGAGTGGGTGGCCAAGCCAGCTTTCGAAATGAGAAGTTCCTCTTTCCTGGTGGGGTATGTGACCAGACCACAAATGAATGGAAAAGCTAAGTGATATTTATGGCTGGTGCTCGTGGAAACCTCAGGAGGGCTGGGCGACAATTGAAAAGAGTAGATATTTCTCTGTACTTATTTATACCTCTTGGGACTGAGCATTGGGGAGGCCATGGTGCGGTGGCCATCTGCTGGCTTCACTTTGGCAAAAAGCATTTTGTTTTTTT